>JBBPCX010088872.1:0-25686 GCA_037974365.1 Hydrocynus forskahlii | reverse complement strand
CCTCACCTGCCTCTCTACCTCACTGTACCTCACCTGTCTCTCTACCTCACTGTACCTCACCTGCCTCTCTACCTCACCGAATCTCACCTGCCTCACTACTTCACTGTACCTCACCTGTTGCCTGTCATTAAAGTCTATCCGTCAACTCACTGTAATTTACAGCACACAGATATTCTGTTGTTACATAGTAACTGAAATGGGAACCCCCCGCCACCCCCATAATGTTCTACATGGGGACTATACAGGTGAGGTTGATAGTGTCTCAGAATTTCTGTACTTTCATAGATTGCCAGTATATATATATTTTTTTTGAACTGCCGCTGATCTTATGGATATATAAACACTCATCCCAGTATACCAGTTGCATCCCAGTATTGTTTTCCACCTGACTGCTGATGCAACATTTGCACAACCTTATAAACGTAAATATATGTGTACTCTATAATATCTGGAGCCACGTACTCCTGTCTCACTACAAACATGTTTATAGCTGAGATAACAATAACGCTCACTTTGACTTGACTTTCTAATGCTTGTAATATTTGTTTAGTGGGAATATGCTTTTTTTCCTGTATATTTTAATAAACCAGTTTAGCCTTTCCAAACCTCTCTTTAATTTTGGCAAAGAATCCTGAATGCCTAAAATATAGCCAGCTGCTGATGGCCACAGATTGCACAATGCAGTAAGGGTCAGTAATAGAACTGAACTAGATTTCTGAGCTTCTTGTGCCGGTTATTGCCGTGGTGCCAAGCAGTCATTATAAAAGACCACATGGATTAACATGGGAGGGATAGCAGGTGGCTTAGCGGAACATCAACTGGTGCAGTTTTTGATATGAAATCGGCTTTAGGCAGGCAGTTTGTGATGCTCGGTGCTGAGGTATGAACTTTTATTACGTGCTGGTTACATCAGCTTTGCAGCTCTGAAGAAAAACATGTCATGGCTGGTTGATTACATTTGGGATTAAGAGGAAAATGTGCAAATTTGCCATGTTTTTTAAACAATTGCTTTAAATCTGACCAATGCAATGACTGTAACTTTGGATGACTATTTCTAATACTATTCTATTTACTGACTGGTAAAAATTAAAGTGTGTAAAGTGGCCATTTTTGTCACATGTGAACACATAAAAGCACAGCACACAGTGTGAACAGTGTGAAATTCTTCTCTGTATTTGAAACAGTGGGCCGCCAGCTCCGAGGCACCCAGGGTGTGTGGGGGCAATACCAAGGTACCTGCGAAGTCGCGGTTCAGAGTTCGCAGCTTTTGTCGTTCGCAGATTTTTTTCTTAGAACCAAACTAATAATTGTTCACGGAATCCATCCCAAATTTGTAGAAACTGCAAATATTCTCCGCGTTTTTTTTGCTTTTTCATGGCAATATATAATTTGTCATGCATTTTTGTGCCAAATTATTAAATTATATAATTTACTAATTTTGTAACAAATATTAACGTAAATTCAGCTACATTTCCATATAAAATATAACTACACATTTTTGGTACTGTCCAGAGAACACAAAGAAAGCGCATCTTGGGATGATACAGCTGTACTCAGAGGTGAGAGGTTTGAAAGTAGCCAATCCGAGAGCGTTATTTATTTCTCCTTGCTGCTGATTGGCTGCTGCCCTGTGACACATCTCTGGCAGCTGCAGTCCAGAATTATCGCATCAGAGCAGTTTCCTGCGTGGAGCATCTCGATTGTTTCTCTGAGTGTTCTCGTGTTTTTCATTTTGTTCTTCTTGAAGCCCTGTATTTTTATTACTGTAAATTAAATTAGTGTATTAATCTGCTTACACCAAAGAAAACCTGCTTGCATTAATTACAGTTCAGTCTATACAGGGGTAACATCGGTATTTACATTCTAGCACTGTGGGAGACAGCAGGTCATAGTAAACTGTACAGTACGAATACAGGTTTACCTTTACATTTTCTTTAAGGGTAATGTATTAAGCTGATTTAAAATGAAATTCAAGTGTTTTGGGGGTGTATCCGGGGGCATATTTAGGGTTTACATTATAAAAATTTGCATTTTTTGGCATTTTTTAAACCCCACAAATGTCAGGGGTTTATTGTACTGTCATTTCAGCCATATACACAAAGTACACAGTGAAGTGAAACAATGTTCCTCCAGGACCAGGGTGCAACAAAGACCAAAAAACAAACATGACAAGACTACATAATGACAGACAGGACAAAATACAGTGCAGTCAGTATCTGTAGGTCCTTGGTAGAAACAGGACAGGTAGAGTTTTGGGGGGGGGGGGTACCTTCTCCAAGAGTCTGGCCACGGTTGAGGTCCTTCTTCATTTTGCGCTTGGTTCTCTTTCCTCTGCCCTTCCTGCCACCGCTGCCGGTTTCGGCAACCACGCCACGCCACAGTTCATCAGCAGTCACTGCAAAATACAAAAATATGCACACAGTTAGACTTTGTTGCAGCTAACTACAGTACTAACCAGTTAAAACAAATGTTCCTCAAATTGTAAGTAACTTTGGATAAAAGCGTCTCGCAAAAGAATGTAATGTATTCGTGGCAGAGAGGCTGGTGGAAACCGCCTCTGAGCAACACAGCTGGGCAGCAGCTTCCACAAGTGCTTGACTAACGGCAACAAAATCCACACTCCTGTTTGGTGCCACTGCCTATTTAAATAAACACACTTTTTAATCAGCAGATACCAGTATAGCTTCTGACAGAGGACTTCCAACTTTCTCCCCCGGTGAGTCATACACTGCTCCCTGCTCAGCATGACTCAGCCATCCATAGCTGGCTACATTATGACAAAAGTGATAGAAGAAAATGGGTGCATTTATTTCCTAATTATGTCAATTATTGTCAGAATATGTGCCTTGCTTTTTCAACCCAGGGCATTCACCCCAGTCTATACTCTCAGACTGGTGGGTAGAGAAGCCCAAAGTCACACCAAAGTAAGTGCGGTTTGCTGGAATAAGTAGGAATGAAAGTCCTATCAAATAAACCCAGCTGGAATTATGGGAACCAGGTTCAGAAACCCCTACGGCACTATTCAGGTCCAGGAATATGAGCTATGTGCTCAACTTTCAGTCAGTTCTCTCCCTCTTTCTCTCTATCTCTCTCTCACACACACACACACACACACACACACACACACACACACACACACTCGCTGTTTGCTGCAGCCTGCTCGTGTGTGTGTGTATGTGTTCAGATAAAAACAGCGCATTTACTCTCAGAATGGTTCAGTTTGTTTTTGTCAGGGGTTTTCTCCCCTCCCCAAACCCCAAACTCGCGTCCTCCCGCCGCTGTACCGCTTCGGTGTGGGGGGGGAGGGGGTGTAACTGTGGAGGGATGTTGAGAGTTGTTTGATGTTGTTCTGATTTACTTAGAACTTAATTAAAAGAGACGGAAGGGCCTGGCAGGCCTAATGAAGCATCAGATCTCAACAAAAGCAGCAAAAGAAATATCATAATTCTATCTGACAGCGGCAGCATCCCAAACCCTGCTTCTCTCTCTCTCTCTCTCTCACACACACACACACACACACACACACACACACACACACTAAATCCAGCACCATTACTGAACACATGCTTCAGCAGAAAATCAAACGGCACATGATTAGAAAACAATTTACAACTGGACAGCTCCTAGTAAGGGTGGCAGATACAGCAGATTACAATGCTTTCATAACATTTTACCAATATTTATTAAATGTACTTTCTTTAATTCCATATTTAAGGACTATGGAGTGACGCAAATGTTCAAGTGTTGGCCTCATCATCAGGAGATTGTGAGTTGGGTTGGAAGTCCAAGAACATAATTGCCCCCCAGCCCCCAGGAGCCAAAGGTTTTTGCGCAGTGCTGTAGCATTGAAAGCAGCTTGAAAAGATGCAGGGGTGCTTAACAAGGCTCGAAGGAAACATTAATCTTCAAATCTGAGCTAATAACTGGAACTATATATGACTACATTAGCCATAAAATTGGGGAAAATCCCCCAAAAATGGTAAAAAAGTAATGATTAAAAAAATCACATCAGGCTGATACCCAATCACCTACTTGTTAGTGTGCAGTTACTGTACATTAATTATGTCTCCATAACTGGTCTAAACCAGCTGTTCACACTTTTGGAAGATTGGAAAATCCCATAATACCTGGAAAGCCTAATGTGACGCATATTATGAATAAGATTTATTGTCTGACTGCCCAGCCCTTGGTGTGATCACTGAGTTTTTATTTCTTTATTCAGAAAAGCGAGACCACTAATGAAGAGAACGGCCTTGGAAAGTTAGCCAAACAAAAACATTAAGGCGAGGCTCATCCACAAGCATGAATAAATTAGAAAGTGAAGCTGTCCTCGGAAGGCACCCTGACATAACGCTGCGGTACAAGCAAGCACTTGCAGAATGAGAAGACGTGCAGTTAGCAGCAAAATCGCATTAACAGAAGGACGAGCCCATTTTAGAAACGTCAGTCCAAGCATAATTCAACCTCTGGGTGTTGCAGTGGCCATATGCTGCCGGATATGCAGGCAAAAATGCAGGTCCGTGTCATTTTTAAAGATTCATACTCCCTTTATTGGGCAGTCTGCTTCCCACAACAACATGGATTAGATCAGAGCCTCGAGAGGGGGCCTGGCAGGCAACGTGACGAAGCACAAATAGAAAAAGCAAATTTAAAAAGGATCATATACATTGTTAATTATAAATTCTGCATAAATAAAGAAATGATGGTGAACAATGTTAGACATATGATAAATAAATAAATAGGGTAGTCAAGATTAACTGTGGGCAATATCACACGTTTCAATAGTTACCCGTACATGACATTAAATAAACAATGAACATGTAAAATATATACAAACATAATAGTGAGGGCAGTCAAGATGGTGTGCCATCCTGTTCAATTAAATAAGCAACTGAGTAAATAAACGAATTGTTATGGTGGTGACAATTAACTGCCTGTGAAAGAAATAAAAAACACTCAGAGTGTTCATGACTAACAGTGTGATCCTGCATAAATAAATACACAGTTATGTGATCAGGATGACTTGTCTGTGATACTGAAAAACCAAAAGAAAGAAAGAACAAGAGAAAGAGAAAGAGAGAGAGAGAAAGGTATGGAGAGGAAGGCAGTGATGAAGAAAGGTAAGGAGAGAAAGAAAATGAATGAAAAATGGAAAAAGGTAAAGAAAGGAAGAAAGAAAGGAAAAGAAAAAGAAAGAACTGAAGAGATAGAAAGACAAAGGTTGAAAAAACAAAGAAAGAAACAGAAAAGTAAGGAGAGAAATAATTAAAGAAAGGCAAAGAGAGAATGAAATGTAAAGAAAGAAAAGAGAAAAAGAAAGAATAAAGGAGAAAAAGAGAAGGAGCAGAAGGAAGGGATAGATAGAATGAAAGAAAGAAAAACACAAAAAGAGAGAAAGATAATGAGGGAAAGAGGAAAAGAAAAGGAGCAAAAGAATGAAAGAAAGAAAGGCGAAGAAAGAGTGAAGGAAAAGTAAAGAAAGAAAGAAAAAGAAAAAAAGAAAGAAAAGAAAACAACAGAGAAAAAAGGTAATTAGAGAAAGGCAAGGATAGAAAGAAAGATGAGAAAGAAAGTAAGAAAGATGACAGAAAGGTAAAGAAAGGGAGAAAGGATAAGAAAGAAAAAGAAAAAGAAAAGAGAAAGAGAGGAACAAAAAGAAAGAAGGAAAGAAAAAGAGAGAAAAGAAGGCAAAGACAGAAAGGAAGATGAGAAAGAAAGATGTGACAAAGAAACGTAAGTAATAGTAAAGAGAAAAGGTAAAAAATTTACCCACAATTTACCCACCCGACACTACAGCTAAAGTAATCTTAATGTCTTAATATCTGCTGTAACTCAAGCGGTGAGTCTAAATGATCTTAGCATGTTTCCTGAAGCTAAGTCTCTCGAAAAACAGCCACAGACTCTCCAGGAATCATTCAATTAGTACAAACATCGCACTCATTCGTCCTGGCTGGAGGAGTTCAAATCAAATCTGTCGCTTCTCAACGTTTACCTCTAGCGCTCCGGCGGTCAAACATGCAGGCACAACGCGACACGAGGCGCCTGAGAACAATGTTGAGATATTTCACGGCTTTCTGTATGCTAATGCTAAGCTCCTGATATGAATTGGAATGAGGCCTGGTGGCTCCTGCAGCATCACAGAGCAGACGGGCCTCCAGCTCCAGCCCCAGACTGAGGGATCCAGCCTAGAGACGCTAAATGTAGTTACACAGGTGTGGTTTAATAACAGGAGAGGTGTAAATAATAATCTGTCACGTTGGGTCAGTGTTAGTTAACATTTCATTTGGTTTATACACATAACTGTGGGTTAAAACAATAAAAGGACTAGTTTAATCAACGTATGGTTAACGTGGAAACTAGTATGATTACATTATACCTTTAAATGCACACTGGCTTTACTATGATTATCACAGCCACCTTATGTTTAAAGGAATGGTTCATAATTAATAATAATTCATAAAAACAGAAACTCACATTTGCACCAATTTAGAACCAGAGCTAATGCTGCGAAGAAACACTAGACGTCAATAGACACGAGGGTTGCACAACATATCGTCTGTTTATTTGTTATCGCAATATCTGTCTCTGCAATACTGATAGGGCAGAAGGCTGCAATATGCAAATGAGCTTCTAACCAATCACAGTGTTCCTGACAGGGTGACCAATCACAGCTCCATGTAGTCCAACAAGTCAAATTATTTTGGCAGATCTTTAACCACTAAAGGCGAATCGGTACATGAGTGGGCGGGGCTAAACTGCTGCTCCCAGAATAAGGAGATGTATTTTTTTTGTTTTGTGACATCACAAAAACTATGATTTGAAAACAGGCTATTTTTGTAGTTTATTTACCAGAAATGGACTGTATGGAAATGGGGTGTAAAGTAAAGTGGCCCCCTGTAGTCACAGTGTGAAATTCTTTCTCTGTATTTAACCCATTCACTAAGTGAAGCAGGGGGCTGACACCAACGAGGGGGCGGTACCTTCCAACTTAATTGTATAAATGTATTATTTGTAGTCATTATAATTCATCTAATTGTATGCTATATCATACAGTAATAATAATCGCAATAATAATTATGATAATGACTAAAACTATGTTACGTAAACTTATTACATGGGGTCCTTGAGTTACGCCACAGATCCGTTCTTTCGACAGTGGTGTTATTCAAATCACACCCTAACCTCAGTCACTTACCGATCCTAACACTGTTGTAAAACCATAAAAACACAACTAATCCGCGTTTCTGCAGATTCTTCTGCTGTCCGCAACCAAACTAGTTTGCCCACTTAGTCCTTAAGTACGAGGCTAACGGTGTAAGTCGTGTGGGAGTGGGAGCGAGCGTTGTAAACTCGAAACACCATATGTCGAGACTGTTGTAAACCGAGGACCCCCTGTATTATGATATAATGTAAACTAACAACATGGTTGACTGGCTATCAGTGCGTTTTCGAAAAACACATGAAAAAAGGACATCTACTGTATATGATAAAATTACATGGCTAACGAAAGGCCCCAGAAATCATAAAGAGGGTCTGCAGCAACTGTGGTCTGTAGCTTCCATGCTTTGTAACATTAAAAGATCTAATGAAAATCTTGAATGGCAATCACTGGTGGTGGAACAACGCATTGAAAAATACTGAAATGTAAAAATGCAGCAAAGCACATTGCAAATATGCAACAATGCATGAAGAATGCGTCTTGTATGAATTATGACCTCTGATGAAACCGCATTGATTAAACATGATGGTTTGCAAATTACCGCCACCGATTATCAACCATGGTACAGTCATGTCACATGCCTCAGTCCTCCCCTCTCCTAAATCACCACAACTGAACACAGCCATTTTTCTTAATTCAGATTCTGATCAAAAAATATTGATTTGTGAGTCAAGTGTTTATTTTTCAAATATTTAAAAATATAGCACTGAATAACACCTTTTGATGATAAACTATATCACCTCATCTTAAAGCTGCTACTAGAAAGTTCCTTTAGATCTTGCTGAGGTTCATGATGCTAGCGCCCCCTGACTGCTAGACATGAGCATTACATGTACATATGAACAAGCTCCCTGAAATTAAATTACTAATTTAATAGTTCTCTTTCCCATCACAGCAAATACTACATTTGAAGCATTGCCAGCATTATTAGGTTAATTTAACAGTATAAATAAAAAGTACATAATATATAATTAAACAATGATCAAACAATGTAATCCAACAATGTAGAACGTAATTTCAGAGTATTTCTGCAGTTTGTATTTTGACTTTTATTTTAGACTTCATACTTTATATTTTTCTTGTTTTGTGTCCGTGTGTCTCTGCAGTCATTGCATAAGCAGTTTCCTCTGGGACTACTAAAGTTTCCTGATTCTGATGCATGTGAATAATCTTACACGTTTAAGATTTTAAAATAAAATTGTTATAAACCATTATATAAGGTTGATTATCCTGGCAATTTTATCAGCATATGGCTTGACTGGATACCCATGCTGCCCCACTGGGCCCTACTTTACTGTATTTGAGGAAAAGTCATCACAAACATCATTGAGTGCTTACGTTTGTTGAAGAAGCTGGAAGGACGGCTCTGCTGCCAGGCAACTGGTCCATGATGGGTCAAACTGGGGCGGGTCAAGGGGGAGGAGAGGACTGTAGCCCGGAGTGTCCTAAGCGTCCCAAAAGCTTGAAAAGTGAAACGGGTGGAAAAGTATTAACTTCAGCAATATGCCATAACGTAAAAGCATGTTTCCCAGCCCTGGTCCTGGAGACACACTGGCCTGAGTGTTTTTACTGTTCTCAACACTCCTAATCCAACAAGGTCCATACACAAGCTCTCACTGGGGTGAAGCATGTGTTGAGGGCTGCACAACATATAATCTAAGTGTTAGAGCGAGATCTGTCTCTGCAATACTGATATTGCAGAAGACTGCAATATGCAAATGAGCCTCTAACCAATCACATTATTTCTGACAGGGTGACCAATCACAGTTCTAGGTTACTGGGTGGTCTGATGAATCAAGATCTTCATGTAATCCAACAAAAGCCTAATCATTTTAACTGTTAACGAATAACGGTGTTGGCAAATCAGTGCATGAATGAGTGAAATGTGTGGTAGCCAGAATAATGAGATATATTTATATGTTACAAAAACTGCTTTGAAAACAGGCTGTTTATGAAGCTTATGTTCCTATATGTCCTATATGGATTGGGGGGGGGGTTGTAAATGTACCATTTAAAACAATATTTGCGGAATTCAAGACCTTTTAATTGTAGAAAAGTGATGATATGGGCCCTTGAAATGAGTTACTGATGTGTAGGTCTGTCTGTCTGTCTCCCTCTCCCACACTCTCACTCTCTCATACACACACACACACACACTCTCACTCACTCTCTCACTCAAATACAATTAGTGTGTGTTAGTTTGTCCATATTATGCAGCACTAAAGTGTGCAGTAGTGGGGGTTCAGGACCAGGCCTTCAGACACTGACAGCGTTTCCATCATTTTCTAGGGTTAGACCATGAGGACAAATGTTTTCTGTTTTGCTTTTCCAAGATGACTATCAGCTCCAAGAACACATGATTATATCTTGTGCTTTCAGTGCCCAAACATGATCATATTACTACTTTTATTTGTGTCATTGCTGACCACGCATGCGCAGTAGAGCCGCTCGGCACATGAAGCTCCTGATTCCTGTCCTGGGCTCTTCACCGCTCTAAACCTGTAGAGCAGCGGCTGGTGGCAGGGGCGCAGAGGGTCTCCGGCGGTCTGTCAGGGGGTGAAAAAACAGAGAAGAAAGCCAGAAACTCACCTTCAACAGAAACTCGGAGGACACCCCCAAGTCGCACGGCCGCCGCCATCTTCACCCGAGCGGGTCCTAAACACACACCAGACAGGAGGAGGCGGCGCCTGACTGAAACACATGGTATTTGTATTCTTATTATTTATTTAATTCGTAGTTTATCCAGTATTTTTTACAAAGTGTAAAATTGTTATTTATAATAGTTATTTATAAAACTGTTATATTATAATAATAATATATTTATATTCAAAATAAATTAATATAATCATTTAACTAGAAGCAGTAATACAAATTCACAACCTGTAAAATTCTCTGATATTTGTCTGATAAAAGATCAAAATATTGTAGTAGAATAAAAAACGAAATGTTGGTAAACATTTTTAAGTGTGTGCATGTGTGTGTGTTTACAGCTATGGAGAAAAATAAAAAACACTGCAAGTGTGTCCCTTATAATCAATGTGAAATTCTTTTTCTGTATTTAATCCATTCACCAAGTGAAGCAGCGGGCAGCCAGGAACACAGTGCTTAGGGAGCAGTGAATGGGGACAAGACTTTGCTCAAGTTTACCTCAGTGGTGCCACTACCAGTCCTGGAATTCAAACCCACAACCTTCTGATCACAGGGGCAGAACCCTAACCACCAGCTACGCCAGAGTCACAGTACAGGAAAACATATCCATTTTACAGCTTGTATATATTTTTCTGTACTGTGAGCCAGTCTTTTGATAAATTATCTTCAATAAGCACTTCATTCATCAACACATTTCTAAACCTCAGATGGCTCAGTGTTACCTACACAGGGCATGAAATAACTTCTCCATCTAAATAGTACACCAAACCCCTCTGATCTGCCCCCACTTCATCTGAGTACATGAAGACATTACAGGAATTCAATTCCCCATGGAGAATGTAACCATGTTCAACATAAACATAAACCTCAAGACATTCATGGTTCTATATATTTTTACTGATATTTTAATAGATACAAACAACTTAAAGAAGTATGGCACGTGGCTTTTTTACTCATATTTAACTGTTCCATGTCTCAAATGGGATGTGGGGTCATATAAGCTACACCTGAGCTGTGACGGGCTTTAATATATCAGTTTAAAATTCAGAAACACTCCATGTCTCCATTCACTCCGCCCACAGAGTTCTGTAAGTGAACACACCCTGGGTCCCGCTCTCGCTCCGGCTGGGCAAAGGTTCACCTAATTGGCTCCTGCTGCCTGTATCAGATCTGTACTATCAGATGGTTGGTGGTCGGAGTCTGGCGTAGCCTCTTTCTCAGCGCATCACTGATCTGTGGAAAGAGATCTGGCAGCCTCCTTTCAGCTCAGGCTTCAGATGGTGTGATCCGTCTGCAGAGCCCGTTTATCAGAGGCAGGCAGAGGAGGATTCAGCTCATACAGCAACGAGAACCTACCACACACACACACACACCATCACACACACACTGGTAGCTTGGATTACGGACTATTTAACCAGTCGACCACAGCATGTCCGGCTGAAGAGCTGCTGCTCTGGTAGCATCCGGGGGCGCCGCAGGGAACTGTCCTATCACCCTTCCTCTTCACCCTCTACACGTCTGACTTCAGGTACAGGTCTCAGTCATGTCACCTGCAGAAATTTGCAGATGACTCTGCTATTGTGACCAGAATCAGAGATGGACAGGAGGACGAATACAGGAGTGTGGTGGACAGCTTTGTTGAGTGGTGTGAGCTGAAGACAAAAGGTTGTGCACTTTAGGAAGAAGGCTCCTCCTCCCACCCTTGTCACCATCAGAGGGATGAATGTTGAGGTGGTTGAGGACTACTGATACCTTGGGGTACACACTGACAAGAAAGGGCAGAGCCGGCTCTACCTACTGACGAGGCTCAGTTCTTTCAGTGTGTGTAGGACAATGCTGACTATGTTCTATCACTCTGTGGTTGAGAGCGTGGTTTTTTTTGCAGCTGTGTGCTGGGGAAGTGGGGCGAAGGCAGCTGATGCAAAAAGGCTGAACACGCTGATTAAAAAGGCTGGTTCTGTCCTGGGTGTCAGACTGGAGACCCTGGCAGGGGTGTATGAGAAGAGAATCCTGAAAAAGCTTCTGAGTATCATGGACAACCCCTCTCACCCCATGCACGCCTCCATGATGGGCCATCAGAGCCACACAGCAAAGGACTCATCGCCTCTAAATGCAGAACCGAGGAAATCCTTTCTACCTGTGGCAAGAAGACTGTATAACTCTTCCTCGCTCTGTAGGTGATCTTTGTCAACCTTTATGTCATTAAGTTTGGGATTGTGTAATATAACGCAACGTTTATTTACCTGTATGTTGTTGAATGTTGTCTCATCCCCCCATCACCTCCTGCCCTCTCATTTTATAGCATTTTTTCATATTTTCATGGCACAAGTCACTTTTTGCATTAATGATCTATTATTAATTCATATTATGACAAATGAGTTTACCCCTGGATAAATAAAGTTCTTTCTTATCTTATCACTCACACACTCACACCATCACACACTCACACACACTCTCACACATACACCGTCACACACACACACTCACTCACACGCTCACACTCACACAGACACTCACACACACACACACACACACACACACACACACCCACACTAACACTCACATACACACACACTCACACAGACACTCACATACACACACACACCATCACACACACACATACACACACACACACTCACACGTATACACACACACACACACACACACACACACAACTTTATCTGACCACTGAAGGACAGAGGGAGAGAGAGAGAGATAGGATAGACAGATAGAAAGAGAGAGGAGAAAGAGGGAGAGAGACATACAGAGAAAGAGAAAGGCAAAAGTAGAGAGGGGAGATAGAGGGAGGGATATATAGTGGAAAGAGAGGAAAAGAAAGGTAGTAGGGGGAATAGAGGCTAGAGAGAATAAAAAGAGAGATAGAGAGGACAGAGAAAAATAGAGATGTAGACAGAAAGAGAGGGAGGAAAGAAGCAGAGAGACAAAGAAAGAGAGAACAGAGGGAGAGCTAGAGGCCAGAGAGAAGAAGGAAAGAGATAGAAAAAGAGAAAGAGAGGATCAAGAGAAAACAGAGGAAAGAAAGAATAGAGAGAGCAAGAAAGAGAGGGAGAGAGAGAGGGTGAGGGAGAGAAAGAGAGCCGAGAGAGGATGACGACATATGGCTATGATATGAAGGGAGAAAAAGAGAAAGGATAGAGAGATAGAGGGTGGAAAGAATGGGGACAGAGGTAGAGAAGATGGAGAGATAGAAAGATAAAGAGAAACTAGAAAGGAAAGAACGAAGAGAGCGAGAGAAAGAGAGAGAGAGTGAGAGAGGGGAAGTGTAGTGAAGGCCAGTGTGGGTTTATAAATGCGGCCTAAATCCTCCTCTGGCACAATCCAGCACAAGCTTTTTCCAATTTTCCTGCATGACAGGCTGTCTGTGGACGCGACAGGAAACAAATTAAGCAGCTTCCAGAAGAGCTCTATAAGCGGCGGGCAGCCGTTTATTAATCATCATATCGGCAGGAGAGGAGTGCTGCTGATAGTTTATGCAGGAGGGAGCAGACGTGATTGGCTGGGACACACACAGGTGGCCAGTAATGAGCAAGCTCTGGGGGCTTTGATTAGAGAAATCAAAAGCTCGCCGTGTGTGAGAGAGTGTGGTCATGTATTTAGCTCTTTGTTGGTACCGAATGCCTCAACTAAAAGCATGGAAAATGTGAAAAGGTGGGATGAAGAACATTTCTGTGGGTAGCTAATGGATAACTCACTTTCCTCGCTGTTGATGTCAAAAACAAATTCAACATGGCTGTGATGTCACAGTTAAATATGGTTGTGATGTCATGATTAAACATTGTGCTGTTCATGGCTGTCAGGAGGTGAGTGGATCATCGCAGCCTTCTAAAGGAATCAGAAAACCAAAAGGAGTGGCTGTATTTTAGTTTTACAGATGTCCCTAGCCTTTTCCATTCATTTTAGCCCAACTCTCTTTTTGAACAAGGCTATTCCGAGCAGAGCTCATTTACACAATGTAAAAAACATCTACTGTAAAATAACAGTATGGTGTGCCAGATAAAACCTGTTAATTAATGGTGAAAAATATTTTCAGAAAAGAAAATATTAAAATCTGTTCAAATACAGTAACTTTAACTGATAGAAATACAAATGTATACCATATTTTAACAGGTTTCCTAAGTTTTCTAACATATTAAATAAGTTTAATAACATATTTTTCAAGGTTAAATGAATGATTATCTGTGTAAAAATAAAAAAATAAGTTGTTAAATCACAAAATATTTTTGTAAAACCATTTTTAAATACCCTGTAAAACATTTAATTTAACCTGTAATTAGAAGGTTTTTAAGATATAACTAAACATAAGCCTTGTCTGGTTTTGGACCAGTTATCTATATGTACCGCATGAAAACACAAAAAGACCAGGTGGCAAGAAAGTTTATTTTGCTTCTTCATTATTTCAGCACATTATAACATTAACAATAATACTGTATTCACTTTGCATGTAAATGCATTATAAGAATAGACACCATAAGTGATGCATTTTAAATGTGCACATAAACATATTAAACTAAAAGTACCACCTGCATAGGTGAACATGAAACATCATGTTTAATTGTTTTTACAATAACTTAAAATAAAAAAGGCACAACATTTGTGAACTCTATGCTTTGAGAAATGCGCAAACGTTGTGTGATAAAAACGTAGTGTTACATAAACAAGGAAAAGTTGTAAGCTTTAACACACACCTAATTCCAGGTGAGAAATCACAAGACAAACTTACTCCCTCCATTCGAAGTCAGCAATGTTTGTAATGCGTGAGAGGACCTTTGCATTGACCACATACTGTTTCTTTCTGTCAACTTTGGTGCCCTTATCAGCGTTAATCTTGAAAATTTACCTATTGAAATGGAAAAAATACAGTAAGCAAATTAGTCGCCAACTTGGGACAAATAACCTTAATAACCTTAGACATCAAAATAATAAACAACTGCACAGCTTCCAAAACATGCACAGAATTCAACTGGACCTTTTGAAAAATAGACTTACCTTTGAAGAAACTCCAAAGTGACACAGACTTCCACTGGATAGTTGATGTTCAGTATGTAGTAGCAGGAAAACAACAGCACCAGGGTATCAGCAAATTATGACAGACATTTGTTGACAATGAGTTTACAGACCGACACCATATGCAGGTATGCTGTCATGGCATTATTTCCTAAAGAATGAAACAAAGTAAAGTTGTTACAACAAGAAAATAGAAATGCATCCTAAGTAATCATTTATCTCTTAATTAACCCAATGTACCTAGTAATATGTCCAGTAGAATAACTGTATTTCTTACTTTCTTAGTGCTACGTTACAAATACTTCATAGATTTATTCGTTTAATTGCATCTCCTTAGAGAAGTTTTGTTGTGGGATGTTTTACAGGGCAGGATCCCACTTACGCTAGCAAAAGTTGAAGTGGCACACCTGTGTTTTATTTTATTCATTTGGAAATAAATGTATTAGGTTTGTTGATGATGTAAGAGAAGGAAGTAGAGAGAGAGAAAAAGAGAGAGAAAGCGAGAGAGAGAGAATCAATGTGATCATTTATTACTTTACAAAATAATCTAGCCCTAACCCAGCATTTCTTATAAAACTACACGGCTTCGTGTTAGACATAGGAGTCGACTAGCCACATAACTAGCAGTAGGCTCTTTTGAAATACTTTGTTTAAACGTTTAAGTATAAAAGTTCGAAAGATAAACTCTGCCGCATTTTTCACTAAGCAACATACCTCAAACCACAGAATTAAAAATCAGTCATTTAATCTAACAGAACTAATGAAGATTGATGGATTTACCTAATTTTAAACAAGAAGGACCCCCAGCAGCACGAAATGCCGCGAGAATGATGCATGCGCAGACTTTTTCTGCCTGTTCTTATGACTCCAGAAAGCAAAGCACGGTTTATGATGCAGCAATGTTATTAACTTTTTGGGTTTTTTGGGGGTTTTATTTCTCCCAAAAGCAGTCATGGTACAGGTCCAATGTATATTATACAATCGACAATATGAATGTCTTTTTAAAAAACAGAGATTGTGGGTTAATGTTTACAATACTTTGGCTGTAAAAATACATCTTTTTTTTACAGTGCATGTATGATTAAAGATTGTGCTGATCATGGCTGTCAAGAGGTGACTGGATCATCGCAGCCTTCCCAAGGATCCAGAAAAGTGAAAAGAGTGGCTGAAGTTTAGTTACATCCCTGCTCTGAACTTCCAAGATTCAAAATTCAACATTCTTTTATTTGTCACATGCATAGTTATACAGGTACAGCACACAGTGTAACACAGTGAACTTAATAGCCTTTTCCATTTATTTTAGCCCAAAACTCTTTTTTAAATATTTCATTTGAAGGCACAGAAGTCTTTTTAGACACGTACAAACCTTTGCCATGCTGTCGCAGAAGCAAAACAAACAGCAGGCTCATAGTGTTATTTTATTATTTTGATGTGATACTTTCTGGAAATGTATGAGTACACAACCGTTTGTTCACCGCAGGCTGAAACCGGAGAGCCCTGAGAAAACCCACGCCACCACGAGGAGAACATGCACACTCCACACACCCCTACCAAACCTTCATTTACTACACAACATTATGCTAGCATGTGCTATCAAATACTTGCTTAGTATTTTATTATAACCTAATAACACAAGAAATTAAAGTTCAGCTAGATGAACAAAGCACAAAATTAATCACTACCAAAGCAGTTTTTTTTGTTCTTGCGTCTTTCTTCATTCAAGCAAATTAGGGGAATTTTATTCATGTTCAGCCTGATCACAGGCTAATTGATAAAGAGATGCAGTAAATTAACATTTTAAATTGAATTCTGGCTGAAATAAAACTACACAACCAACATAAATGAACCACAGCAAAACCACAATGAGCACCTGTCATAACGGTACGGTTAAGGAAGATCTTATTTGAGATTGTGTGACTTGTTGCTCCATCTTTCTGGCCCTGTAACATCACTTGCTTCGTTTATCCTTTTAATGTGGACTGAACCTGTGCTGTGGTGCATGAAGCTGTGTTAGCCTGCTTGCTAAGCTAACAATGTTGCTGCGCAAGAGTAGATTAGCTGAAAGTTCTAAAGAGAACAGCACAAGTTTGTGCTCTCATATTTAAATCTTTTTTCTCTACACTCGTAACTTCGGTAAGCTACAAACAAACCTGTGCTGTGGTGTGTGAAGCATGCTAAGCTACTGCTACTAGCTCTACACATCATATTTGACAGTTTATTAGATAGATGTGGAATATAAATGAAACAATGTCATAACTTTATCATATATTTTTATCTGTTTTCTACTTTGGCTGACTGCTAACAGCATATTCCACACATCTTAAACAAGTTAGCTAGGCTAGCACAGGGCTTTTATAACTGGCTTTTATTTCCTGTCATCACATTGCGATCCTCTCAACATATTTAGCATTTATTTGTGACATACGAAAAGGCTGCTCCATGGCCTCTCTAAAATCGCTTGAAGTTCTGAGAAAGCTCATTTTTTCGATGGAAAAATGTGAACTTTGTGCTGTAGTAGCATATTTGACACACCAGTCAAAAACCAGTCTATATGAGCATAATAAACCATTCAAGAGGAGTTAAGCATTTAAAACACATTTTTAGTGCAGGGGGGTTTTAAATACAAGAAAAAATGTCTATGTATAAAGATATATGCTGTTCCTTCTAAATTACAGCAGCATTTAGCATTTAACAACAACAAGCAATGAAAATACTGAATAAACATAGGACTTATCGGCTTTATGATTATGTACACTTTGTCTACACAAACTGTCCCTCCAGTCAGCGATGCATGAGCACCTCATCAACAAACAACTGACCAAACAACAAACTTTGATTTTCTTGACCTCCAAGTGCATTTGAGCCCATTGTCTACACTGTGACTTGCCAAGCTGGCCCATGAATTTAGCATAAAATCACAAAACCTCAGGGGCAATTAAAGCAAAGGTCACAGTGGGTCTCGATCAGAGTTACAGAGTTTTGTTCATATTTAAAGTCATGGGTCAGGCTTTGGGGACTAAGGTCATACTTAACATGCAGATTTGGCTCTAATGAGGATGTTCAGAAGCTGATTAAAGTCTGGAGACTGGCTTTAGACAGACCTGTTAAATATATAGATTTACGACATGAAGCTCCAGTCAATGAATTAATGAATAATCAGTCGAACACTTTTGTGCGCCAGTTTACTTTGTATTCTTCTTATTGATCTTTGTTTTGTTAATGTGTTGTAAATTAGGCCTGTCCCTAACCCACCACCCATGAATGTTACACAAATAACACACTGACATATATATTTAAAAATGAAATATTCAATATAGAAACAATTATAAAACATAACCAAGCAACCTTATTCAGCAAAAAATACATATTATATACACACTGAGTTGTCCTTGCTGGATGCAGGACTACTTGAGGATATGTAGCCAGACAGCGAATAGACGAGAATGTGCTCAAATCAGATTCTACGGGAACAGCGTGGCACCTAAGATCCAACCATTCATTCTTTCCAAGATAAGATGAGTCTTTTCTATTAAAGGTCCATAAGCACCTTCCAAAGCTAAGGCAATCTTGGATCTTGGGATCATCTGTTAGGATTTTTAAACTTCTACAGGATACAACGCAGTTCCACAGTTCAATCTAAAAACTTTGGAAGGGAAAAACCTTGTCTGGAAAAACCTTAAAGCATTAATGAAACTTGAGGCAGATGTGGATTCTATTATGTCTACATGGACAGCTTGTGTGTCTAGGCAAGAAAACGGCATTTCTCAGTGTTTGTTTTCTACTGTTCCCCCTCCAGTTATGCCCCATATTCCAAAGACATCTAGACCAACTCACCTTGTGAATTGGGGCTCCCTGGTAAGTCTATTCTCAGGCAAGTTGGCCATCTTTTGCTCCTCGGGCTTTCCTGAGCAGCACATGACATATTCATGGACAACACTGGAAAATTCCTTGCACTGATTATGCATGCGCTGGCAGAGCAAAGTGAAGACACAAAGATCCTGACGACAGAGACAAAGGAACTTTAGGGCTAGGAATTTGTAAGAGCTCTGTACTCTGAATCAAGTCTTTCCATGCCTTCCATTGCTTTTCAATGGCAGGTGGAAAAGGATAGTCGCATTGTTCAGCAGTAAGTTCGCAAGTAAGGGTTTGATGGTAGAAAGTGTGCCTTGCTTAGTCTAGGCCGTTTTTTCCCTTCAGAGTTCGAAAGTCACATCGAATTCAAGTTAGACCATTGATTCAAGGCTTTACTTTAGTCAATACGGATTTTTATAACTGTGTTGTATCTAAATTGTACGGTGATAGCATGGAAATTGCAGCATGCTTTGATTTTCCAGTGAATCTCAGCCCAGTAATGGTGTTTCTGATGTGTTGGCAGCACAGTTCTCTCCACAGTTTATGGTGGGTCATTGTCCCAAAACTGCATGCACAGAGTCGAATGTTTTTTTATTTTTTATAGTCTAGTTTGGGATTTGTTTTCTTGGCATTGTTTAGCAGTGCGTTGAAAACCTAATCCAGCGAACTTGTTAGCGATACACGTTTGCATTTCTCACAGTGTTAGAAAACTTGTACTTCGTCAACTTCCTAGTTGTTAGTTTGTATCTCTATTGTTCGAGTAAAAAAAAACAAAACAAAAGAAAGCAACGGCCTGTTTTCAAGTGTGTCTCTTGTCATGATAACATGTCAACCAATCAAAAAGCAGTGATGTGGTAGATTCTTCTGTGCCCTGCTTTTGGCCCTGCCGTCAAGCAGGACTGGTCAGTTTATTTGCAACAATAAAACCTTTGTCCGCGGTATGGCATGGTTCCTTGTGCCAGTCTTTGAGGTCTAAGCAGCCTAAGTCTTTGAGGTCCACCAGTTGGCAATGCCTCCTTCCACGGGCGCCGGAAGCATTTTTAATGTGGGGGGATACAGGGCTCTATGTCTCAAATGTTGTCTGGGAGGGGAAAAGTGGGGGGATTAAATTAATGATTTTGAAAAGTGAGGGGGGCACTTCCCCCCGCTATAATGGTTCTGGCATCCATGCCTCCATCACTAAGCTTACAGTGTGTAGTTGTAATTTTGACTTAGCTAACATCATCTGGGCTATTGGTAGTAGACTGCCAGCTTGTGTTTCCGTGGGGTGTGAGGTCAGACCTTTGTCAACATAAAAGTTCCTGGTGAAACACTGCTTTACATCTCTACTGTATTCTGTTTTTCTGGCTTGGACGGCTCCTCTTAGCCCATAGATTGCCACAGCTGGTGAGGGGCTGTTCCCAAACACGTGTACCATGCAGTACTCCATAACCTCTTTTGCAAGGTCAGTCTCAGAGAAACTGTAAATAATTGCAACGGTCCTACTAGAGAAAGGGTAGATAATTGCGGTTACAGTGAAACTGCAGAACATCTGCTCCACATCTGCTGTTATTGTGAATGGTTATTGCCTGAACTAGCGTCACTAACACAAGCTAAACAAATATCCAGGAGAAGGGGTTGAATTCTGTATATTGTATTCCAGATCCCTGGGCAGGTGCCAATGAAACAAGATAATCTTATTCACTTCCCCCTTCAGTGGTTTTAATGGTATGGCTGATTGGTGTGTAATAGTAACTGCAGATTTTGAAAATATATAATTGAAGCATGACATAAAAAAAAAACCTTAATCTGAAATAAGAGCACACATTTAAAGTTATGTTTGTAAAATTCTATTAAGCAGTTACAGTTGAATACTCTTGAAATCCACTTACCACATTTCTGTACAGAAATCGTTTGCTTCTTGCTTTGCTTTCTGCATTTGCGGCCCCTCGCTGTGCAGTCTGCTGTATTTTTCCCTGTTGTTGGCCTTCAGGGGCCACCGCATCATAATATTTAGCTACCTCCTGCATGGCTTAGTGGAGAGATCAGATCTGTAATCAGCCATTCTCCAGTGCAGGGTGTATGACTGGCGAATTCTTAGTATGTAATATCCGCATATCCCTTGTTTCTATTCATAGGTGTGTCAGTCAGTTTAATCTCTAATATTATACTCCACCTGCCAGGGAAGGTGGTGAAGGGACCAAGAGCACAGCGAAGAAAAAACACTGCCATTTACTGAGATGGAGATCTGGTAGATTTTTCCAAGTTATATTTCTGTTTATAAACTAAACTGTGCCGTTTTTATGTTTATATTTATATTTATCTTTACACACTTTACATAGATCAATTTATTTGAAACTCCAGGTTTGTAGCCCCACCTTGCTGATGCACAGTTTGTGTTAGCTCCCAGCTCTTTGGGTTGTGTGCTAATCCTATTCCAAACTCTGTTAATTTTTTAGAAATAAACATGTTGTTGTGTTGGTGCCTTTAAGACTGATTTATGTAAATTATCTTTGTTCTGATTTAAACACTGCAATTCGCTTCCCCGTCTGCACAATCCACACTTGAATCTCTCTCTCTCTCTATTTGTGTGTCTGTATATATATATATAGATTCAAGTATGGATTGTGCAGATGGGAAGCAAACTGGAACAATGTTTACATGCTAAATTCGTTTGCTAATTAAGTTTTTTTGTTGTAAATTTTGTTGTAAAAATGTAACCAACAAAATACTAAACTGTGCTGTGAAAAAGTTACTGAGAACCCAGAAGCTGAAGTTAGAAAATTTATTGAGTGTAGAAAAATGGCTAATTGAGTGTAAATAATTGCTAATTGAGTGTAGTTAGGGATAGTAGCATTAATATCTTGTTGATAATGGTAAGTGCTTACAAATATAAAGCATAAATTGATTTTACTCAAATTCACATGGCAGACCACTACAAACATCTAAATATTAATGAAATGAACAGATTGTAAGATATTAAAGACAATTTTAATTAATGCCATGAGTTTTAAAGGCTACACAGCAACAACTAAAAAGTAAATGCAATGTACTATGGTTCAAAATCTAAATTTACAGCCAGACAAAGCTATTATTCATGAGATTTATGTACACTATGCTCAGATACATCAGAGAAACAGTATTACAAAGCTAGCATGGGTAGCTGATTAGCTCACTGGGGCCATCCTAGCCGAGGGCAAGCCAAAGCCCATAATATCTAGTTAACAGTGCTACTCTGCTCAGATGATCGATGACGAATGGGGTACAGGGTGGTGATAAATAGTACAGCAACAGATGGGCTAGAGTGTGCAGATCCACTGCAGACCCATATAGGGAAACTATAAATGAGTGTGTATATGGAGACTAGCTCAGAAACAGACATCCTGCCGACTGCAGCACAGTCTCTGCTTCTTATTATCCTTATCTTAGAGCTGTTCCATTACTGATAATAGCGTTCATTTGTGCTAATGGTCTTGTCGGAGCCTTTGTTGGTACAATAGCAATGATAATTTCCACTTTCTTCCTATTCTTCCCTGTTCGTGGCTGTAAAACTCCCACATCCCTCTTTAACGGATCATTTATAGTTCTAGGAAGATGCAAGTAAATGTGTCTATATAGAGACGGAGCACAGGTGCAATTTGAGTTTTGTGCTCATTTGTACAGATGTTCATTTTTTACAGATGCAAATTTTTTACATATTTACTTGAACTGATCCAACTGACATATTTAGCACTTTTTCATTGTTAAATTTCATGGGGCAGCTGGTGGCCTAGTGGTTAGGGTGTTGCCCCCTGCAAACAGAAGGTTGTGGGTTTGAATCCCAACCCTGCCAGTGTCATCAGTGAGGTTCCCTTGAGCAAGGTACCATTCCCACACACTGCTCCCCAGGTGCCCCTCATTGGTGGCAGCCCCCCTGCTTCACTTTGTGAATGGATTAAATGCAGTATTCACACGTGACTATAAGGGGACACTTTCCTTCATGGAATATATTTGTTTGATAGAATAATTTACAAAAACAGAATCTTCGTAGGTAATCTCGGTGTCTTTGTGGAGAGGTGTAAATTGTTTTGTCACCTCATTGCTCACTAGCAGCCCAACACAGACTCATATTTCTCTAAAGGAAAGCTAGAAATGTCCAGGTTAATCAAATTTATCTCAAAATTTTACATACATGTAAACATGTAAAGCAAAACAGTGATTGGACATTTCCACTATGAATAGACTGGTGGTTAATCTGACATGCTAGGCCTCCTGTCCAGCTCCTGAAGGTCTAACCAATGGGAAAGCTTGCTTGGATCTATCAATTCAATAAAGACAAGCATTGTTAGATCTTTCCCGGAGGCCAAGAGGGCCCAGAAAGATCGCCATCAAACCATTATTTTCATAGAGTGTAAGTACATAAATCATAGGTTTTTGACTGGATAGGTGATTCGGTATTAGCCATCATTAAACAACAAGATTTCTCTAATCACACTTGGCCTAGTTCAGCCATAAGGTGGTGGAAATCTTCCTTGTATGAGTTCTTCTTTGTCTGCGAGTGTGTTGCAGGTGTGTATGGATGCTCCTGATGCTTCCCATCAGTGTAAATCGTTGGCTGCTTGACATGCCTGAAAGGTCGTCCTTGAGAGTGGCACACAGCATGGCCAGACATAAATAAAAACAGACACTCTGTATTTTCCTTGAGGCCTGTGGCCCTTGTGAGTTAGCACTGTCTGGAGAAACACACACACCTTACCGTTTATTTCTCATCAGTGCATGCCAGGCTTATGCTGCTTCCACAGCCCCCTTTATAGCTTGTCAGTTTCTTAGAACAACACTGTTGTTATCCAGAAATGATTTGATTATTCGGGTGGTGGATCATGTAAGTGTCACTAAATGTAACTCTTAAATTGAACAAATCTGTTTGTGATTTCAGACACACATCTCTTCACGAGATCCAGCTGAAGTAAATGTGTCCAGTTTCCACCCTTTCAATGATGCATGCAATAGCAATTAACAGCTAAGAGCTCCTCCTTGTGGTGAATCCTCAGACTGCTAAACATGAATTAGTAAGTGAGTTGCAGGTTAGGTACATGAGCTGCTTCCCATCCTGAGTGAAAAAAGGGAGACAATGGGCACCAAAAAATGAAAAGCTACAAAAAGATTATCGCTCCTTATCAGTTCCACCCAGCATTGCCCTGAACACAAAAGCTCATCACATAATGAACTGCTTGCTCCTGATAAGGCCTTTTAAAGCCGTGATGCTGGCACGGCCAAGCTTGGCACTGCTTATGATGAAAGAGTGTAAGGTTCACAAGACAAAACACACCAAAAAACTCACTTTTCTCAATTATTAAACAGAAGGGTTTGAGGACATTGCATGAAAGGCTTGAATTATGCAGAGAATTGGGCGTGATATAAAATATTGATTGTGTGAGGTGATGTAATATTAATTGGAAGGGAGTTTTGGCGTGAAGTCAGGAAAACAAAAGACCTGGGATGTGTGTGTGCTTGTGAATCAATGTTTTTCATTTTTTAATTCTTCAAATACATTGGTATTTGTACTGGGACAAAATGAGTGTATTTGGGGGTGTATACAGTACTGTGGAAGTCATGGGACACCCCTCATATTGAGTTTCCAAAGATCCAGATTATCTTGTATTTTTAATGTAGTTTTGAGAAACAGTTCTTGAGGCTTGCATAAGGACTTTCAAAGACTCTCATTTCCAGTCCAGTCCCTGAACCTGACCAGTTTTAGAGGAATGTTCTTGTTGGTTAAGACACACAGTGACCTACGTATGAATCATTCAAGCAGAACAAAGAGCATCAAACTGAAGTCCTGAACCAGTGAAGAACCAGGAGCAGATGATTCCAGATGATCAGGCGGTGATCAGTATACTGGTGGTGCTGAATGCTGAGTGGTTGAAACTCTCGGCTCTTTGTGTCTTTAGACACTTTTTCATTAATTTAATGAATTTAATCAATGTGCCAAAGATAAGACCGTTTGACAGGCATAAAATTGTATTTTTGTGCCAACAGGGTGATTCAAAGCAAAACATAAACAAGTTAGGGGGGGTCAAGGTTGTGTTCAGGGCATCCAGCTAATGGTAAATGTATAATCACTGTCGGAGTAGCTAAAGGATCAGTTTGGAGTCTGGCCCAGTCTGGGGATCCCCAGCTTAAACACACCGCATGGCGTCTTTCAGCAGGGAAATCACCAACTGGACCAAAGTCCTGAAGAGTCAATGATCCCTGAAGTAGTTTTTTTCCATGCTGAGCAACAAACCCCACCTGAATCTCTAGACAGAAGTCAGGTTTGTCATGTATAAAAGGTGAGTTGTTTGCAGGCAGCGGCACTGAGGGTAAATTGGTTTAATATTTCATGTTTGGAGAGTAACAAATTCACTGAAGCTCTGAGCTTCACTGAATCAAAGTGATGCCTCATGAATCAAAATGACCAAATTAGGAGCGATCAGTGCAAAGAAGGAGGACACACTGCTGGGAAGGAGGTTCAGACAGACAATCTAAAGAGAGAGAGAGAGAGAGAGAGAGAGAGAGAGAGAGAGAGAGAGATGGTAGAAAAGGAAGGGAAAGACAGATAGAGAGTGAGAGGAAGAGAGAGCAAGTTACCAAGAATGAAGGAGAGAGAGGGAGAGAGTAAAGTTGAAGGAGAGCGAGAGAGCAAGAATGAGAGGGATGAGAGAGAGAGTAAAACCGAAGGAGAAAGAAAAGGAGCGACAAAAAAGAAAGTGAGAGGGCAAGATGGAAGGAGAGAGAGGAGGAAAGAGAGGGAGAGTGAGAGAAAGAGAGAAATAATAAAGGAGAGAGAGTGTGTAAAATGGAAGGAAAAAGTTGAGGAGAGCAAAAAAAAGAGAGAGAGAGCAAGAATGAAGGGAAAGAGAGTGCGAAAGAGAGAGAGAGAGAGGGTGAGGGTGTGAGAGAGAGAGAGAGGGTGGGTGAGAGGGTGGGAGAGAGGGAGAGAG
>JBBPCX010088865.1:0-25688 GCA_037974365.1 Hydrocynus forskahlii | reverse complement strand
CGTGTGTCTCCGCAACTGGGCTCATCCGCCACGCTACACCTGGGCACCACTTCTCATCCATCATTCCTAACGCTAGCATGACCGTTTACAATTGTGTGGGTCCTCCTTGTGCCACCAAAACAACTCTGATCCGTCAGGCCTGTGGAGCCTCCACGGGTCATACTAGCTTATCCAGCACATCCCACAGATGCTTGATCAGGCTGATATCTGGGGAATTTGGAGGCCAGTTCAACACTTTGAACTCTTTGTGTTCCTCAAACCATTCCTGAACAATTTTGCAGTGTGGCAGGGCTGATTATCCTTGCTGAAAGAGGCGACTGCCATTAGGGAATAGAGATACCATAAAGGACATTGCCCAGAGCATCACACTGCATCCTCTGACTTGCCTTCTTCCCATAGTGCATCCTGGTGCCATCTCTTCAACCAGGCAAGCAACACACACACCTGGCTATCTACATGCTATAAAAGAAAACTTGATGACTCAGACCAGGGCAGTTTCTTCCACTGCTCTTCTGATGCTCACTTGTCCATTGCAGGGACTTTTGACAGTGGTGAGGGCGTTAACATGGGCACTCTGAACGGTCTGCGACTACACAGCCCCATACGCAGCATGCGGTGATGCACTGTGTGTTCTGACACCTTTCTATCACAGGCAGCATTAACTTTTTCTGTAGCTCTTCTGTGGGATCGGACTAGACAGTCTAGTCTTTGCTCTCCACATGCATCAATGAGCCCCGATCATCCATGACACTGTCACCAGTTCACCATAGTGCTCCCTGGACCACTGCATCCAGAAACGCCCCAAAAGACCTGCTGTTTTGGAGATGCTCTGACCATGTCGTTTGGACAATTTATCTTCTGTCAAGGTTGTTCAGGTCCTTATGGTTGCCTGTTTTTCCAGCTTCCAACATCGACTCCATGAACAGACAGTTCACTTACTGCTTACTATATCGCACCCCTTGACAAGTGCCATAATAACAAGATAATCAATGTTATTCACCTGTCAGTGGTTTAACGTTGCAGCTGATTCTGAGAGCTGAATTAACATCCCTCTTGCCGAGCTAGGAGAAGACTCATGCACAGCAAACAAAATGCTGCAGTATGGCTTGGCCTCAGAATCCTGTACTGCAAGTGAAAGCACACTGAAAAAAGCACCTCTCTGTGCTTATTTACCTCATGCTGATTAAGAGCAAGAGGCATGCCTGGAGTAAGCAAGGTATTCTGATTTATTAGAATGTCCGACAAAAAGCAGAGTTTGCCAGAAACGGCTCGCTGAGCTATTCAAGAGATTCATTTACTGACCTTGAAGGAGCGCATCAGCACACCCCTGAGCCCCACAGCGGGTGAGGGTGACACTGACGGTAGCGTGCAGGACACACTTCGCCTGTGAGTAATTACAAGGAACAAAGTCCTCTGGGTAGATTGCGTAAGGCTTGGCTGATATAGAAAAATAAACGTAAAAGCTCCAAAACTACACTGTCAAACTTTAGGGATACCATACATCCTTTTGACATTTTCTGCACCAATTTTAACACAACACAGTTATTTCCTAATGCCTTCAGCACACTGTCCTTGGTATGAAGAGCTGGTTTTGAAAGTTTCTAACTACTGTTAGAAGCACATACTGAAAATCGTACTTGGCTCAGTGCTTTGACATTTACTCTCAGCATCTGTCAATTGTTCCTTCAGTTTTGCAATGACTGCACAGAATAACTCCTGTTTAATATAATGTATTTTATAATTACAATTTGTTGTAAATCAACAAAAGAACAACCTTCAAATATGGGTGTCTCTAACTATTAACACGGAGATTTAAAAAAATATTACAAAAATATACATCTTTATATTTTTATTCAAACATTCTTCTTCGCACTTAGTCTTGACAGGAGTTTCTCTCCTTTAGATTAGACCACCTTTCACCTACTTGATGCTAGGCCAAAGGGAGACTGTAGGTCATACTGCCCTAAGTCATACTGCCCCAATAAGAGAAGCATGAATGCAATTTAGAAAAATCTCTCTGTAGCAGTGCAGTCGCATGGAAAAGGACCCTGTGGCCTGCATAACTAAATTAACATTGATGCAAAGGCCTTAACAAAGTCAGTGCCACAAATGTGCTTGAATTTAAACAGTGAGCTTCAAAACAGTGCAGGATCCTAAAGAAGGATATTTTTTCTTTGTTTTACCCATAACTTCTTTAGAAA
The DNA here is from genome assembly GCA_037974365.1 of Hydrocynus forskahlii. Lineage (NCBI taxonomy): Eukaryota > Metazoa > Chordata > Actinopteri > Characiformes > Alestidae > Hydrocynus > Hydrocynus forskahlii. The sequence continues at coordinate 23,487 of JBBPCX010088865.1, read as the reverse complement.
ATTCAGGTATTCCAGGTTTGTATGAAAAAAAATCCAGGTTCTCAGTGTGGTCTCGGACATTTTCAAATTATACACACACACAAATATATAAAGATATATATTTATCAATCAGCAAAACGATCACACACTTGCCTCAGACAAAGTCTTTGTGTAATCTCAAAGAGTTTATGTGGTTCCTGGCACTCTATGATATACTGTCCCCTATGACAACAGTTTTAACCTGAGTGCTACTCACATTTTTATAATGAGACATACACAGATACAAGTTTCCATTACATTAGACTTGTAGCTTTAGAGTCAAATAAAGAAAAAGACAAAGTGATGCTTTAAATCACATATTAAGACTGAGGCAAAGAAGGAGCATGAAGGGCCGAGTGTTGTAATGAGTGAAGCGAGGGATGACTAAACTGAAATGACATACACACGTTCAGGCCTTATCTCCGGGTTGTAGACTAAAGGGCACATGAGACTCAAGTGGAGAAAAACACTGAACTCACTTGTCCTTTAATACACTGAAGGGTTTTTATAATGGTTATGCAATGTGACATTTTGACTCTAGGTGTCTGAAAAGCTTATGTAAAGATAACTAAAGCTCTGGAGCAATAATGAGATTCTACCAAGGGGAAAACACTCAGTGTATCAAAAATCATCAGAATAGTGTTACTTTTTCTAAGTAATGAAAAACATTGTCCCTCTGGTTCCCCTGGGTGGGTTTATAAATGGTTCGTCACGTCCAGTTCCATTCGTTATGAACTAGGACTGTAACAGAGGTCAAGGGGAGAAGGAAAGCCGTTCTCCATCGCACTCACCAGTGGTACACCTTGATGAGAGCTGCAGGCCAGAGCAGAAAAGACGCCACGAAAGCCAGAATGGGGATCGCAAGCGTGCCTCCAGCGATGACAAACATGTTCACTACGTCCAGATCCATGGCTTATGGCTCACCTGTGAAACAGAATCATCAAATTAAAAGGTGCTGGGAGATGACCCACATCAGTGTTTCTTAAACGCAGAGCTGCTTGTTAAGCATTTCTTACAAAATCAAGGATGTTAACAAAGAGTATGTTCCCCTTTGCTGCACGGACAGTAAGATGTCAGGGAAGTTCGGGTGTGGCTACTCCATAACATGCCATTTTACAGGTAGTGCATTTCTATGAAGATTATAAAAGCTGTGAATACCTGAACACCTGTATCAATGCACACTAGCATCACTAATAAGAAGGGGGTAATCCAGATATGTTTGAATATACAATGTGTACTCCCTAACCCCACATGAAAATGAAAAAAACGAATGAAAATGCATATGCTGGGGGGCTCAAGAGTCACTGGCACTATGTGAACACTGTCACAACCAATAAAATCATCATCTAGAGTCACTCATGCACAGCCAGCAAAGATGCTAAACTGCAGGCTGCAACATCAAGTCTCAGTGAACCCTGACATGATTGTTGCAGACCAGCAAAGTGCATCAGTTTATCTTTTTTTTATAAAACACTGTATGGCTTAGAAATAGTAAAGTAAAGTAAAGTGGCCCCTTATAGTCATACGTGAACACACCACACAGTGTGGAATTCTTTCTTTACATTTAACCCATTCACCAAGTGAAGCAGCGGGCCGTCACCAACGGGGAGCAGTGTGTGAGGATGGTACCTTGCTCAGGGGTACCTCAGTGGTGCCACTGGCAGTCCTGGGGTTCAAACCCACGGCCTTCTGATTGCAGCTCCCTAACCAGTGGGCCACCAGCTGCTCAAAGCATCAACTTCCCGGTGTGAGGATTGAACTCACAACCTTCAGATTTCGACACTGAAGAGCTACCTACTGCTCTAATGAAGTACGGGTAAAGAAAAAAAGAGCAAAAAAAATCATGCATAGACATCAAATCATGTGAGAAAAGGTATGTTATACAATGACTGAGCCATGAGCTAAATATGAGTATAATGACCATTTCTGCTTGGAATATTTCTCAACGTTTTGTTTGACCCAGATTAGGTCAAAGGGCCATCAAGTGCCTATGGAGACATCTGTGTTAAAAGCATGACACTGCAGTAACATCGGCTTACATAATTTAGAGCCTCAATCCAGTCCAACGACCAAACAAGGATACTGAAATACACTCAGCATACAAAACAAACCCATCAGAAGAGGCAAGAGATATGTGAGCATTTGCAGAGGAGACTAATTTAAACGTGTGCAAATTCATACAGGCACAGTTATAACAGAACTGGAGGTCAACACGTGAGAGTGTGTTGTGCAAGTGAGTAAGAGAGAGGGGGGGAGGAAAGAGAGAGGGAGAAAGACAGACGGACAGACAGACAGATAGATATATGAAAAAGAGGGCGACCGTGGAGAGATAGAGCGAAGAAAAAGATTGAGACTCAGAGAGACAGAGAAAGAGGGAGAAGAGCGACAGTAAAGAAAGCAAAAGAGACAGTAAAGGAGAGCGAGAGAAAGAGACAGAGAGAGATAGAGAAAGAGAGAGACAGAGAAAAAAAGAGAGACAGACAGTCAGAGAGAGAATGAGACAGAAAGAGAGAGAGAGAGACAGAGAGAGAGCAAAAGAGAGCGAGATAAGAGAACCAGAGGCAATGATAATAATATTCATATTAAGGTGCAGTTTATCAGTTCCGATGACAGGCAATCCAACACAAGCATGCAGTGTCAAATCTACACTCGATAAAATAAAATAAAAAAAAGAAAATAAAGAATAATCGTTCAGCCCTATAGAAATAAACACGTTTCACCTCTTTAAACACCCTCGATTCGACGCTCCTCTGCCTCCTTCATTTTATGAGACCTTGTCAGCAGGCTGTCGTCCATTTTTAGAGCTAAAACGTACCTTTTATCGTCTCCCAGCACCTCCAGCGTGTCTCCTGATGTCTGAATGAGAGAGAAGTCTCCTCAGAGGACACACATGAGTGCCATGTTTTGATCTTTGCCTTGGGAGGATGGCACCGAAACTGACAGCCTTAAAGCTTCACCCACCCGTATTCATGTAAACCACGCCCTCCTGTGCTGGGATTGGCTACACTATATGGACAAAAGTATTGGGATACGCTTGTTTTTCACGGCCCCTTACTTCCAGTGAAGAGCAATCTAAATGCTTGAGCATTCCAAGACATTTTGGACAACGACCATGCTTCCAAATTTGTGGACACAGTTCAGGGAAGAACCTGAGTGAGAGAGAGAACCATTGAGTGGCTTGTACACAATGAGTAATGCTTTGACAGCAGTTCTATTTTAAACTGAGAGACAGTGTGAATACCTGAGACCTGGAGTGATGTGATCTCTTTTCTTTTTTCGGTTAGAACTAGAGCATTTTTGAATGAGTTGCCTAATGGGTATTTTGGGGAATTCCAGTGGGGAGATAATAGTGAACCCAGCAGGAAATTAAGGCATGGATAAGTCATGTTTGGACACCAAGTCTCTAAGTTTAGCATTTTTAAGGTGCCAAAATAGCTTTAATGTGATCACCAAAACTGAAACTTCTTCTGTTTTCGGCTGCTCCCAATTAGAGGTTGCCAAAGCAGATCAACCGTCTCTATTTCCTTATGTCCTCCTCATCTTCCTCCACACCAACTGCCTGCATGTCCTCCCCACCCCATCCATAAACCTCCTACTAGAGCTTCCTCTTCACCTCTTCCCTGCAGCTCCATCCTCAGCATCCTTCTCCCAACACACTCAGAGTCTCTCCTCAGCATCCTCCTATCAACATACTCGGAGTCTCTCCTCAGCATCCTTCTCCCAACACACTCCCTGATCCTGTCCATCTTCGTCACTCCCAACACATATCTGAACATTTTCATTTATGCCATTTACAGCCCTGTTTCACTGTCTCCAAACCATCAAACCAGACATCACAGCTGGTCTTTACTATCAAATCTTCAATCTTCTCCACCCATTCCACCACACAAATCACTCCTGCCGCTCTTCTCCACCCATTCACCACACAAATCACTGCTGACACTCTTCTCCACCCATTCCACCTCTCAAATCACTCTTGCCACTCTTCTCCACCCATTCACCACACAAAGCTCTCCTGTACTCTCTTCTCCACCCGTTTCGCCATGTCTGCACTTTTCTTCAAATCTTTCACATGAAACCAGAACGCCAAAGTAAAATCACTAACCAATCCCAGCCAAGGGGCGCGGCCTCCACTGACCTACAGGCCAATCGCAGCACAGGAATACGGGTGGGTTAAAGAGTCCGAGCGTCACACCGCCCCTCAGGTCGAGCTCTGCGTTACATTTAAAGGAGAATGGAATTTTTTTTTTAAGCCGACTAAAAAGGATCTCTTTTAATAACACGTGTCAGGTGCACAGACGGGGCTTTTTGGATGGAGGCGAGGGGGAAATCATTGCCTTCAGGCCTGGAGAGATCAGAGGCAGTCGTGATCTCTGAGGAGATCTATGCTTAAATATTTCATTTTTATTATTTAATTAATAATTTGTTTAATGCAAAACTCTCAGGCCAGTGTGGATGCATGTCATGCTGTTTCAGTGTGCAGCCCGATTCAAACATACATCACATACATGGAAATGTATTAAATGAGAAATAACACAGTTGTTAAACATTATTTCGTTAATGGAAGCGAAATATTTGCCTTATTATCTGTAGATTTTTACTGACTGGTTTGAAATTGTTAGCTTGTTAAGTGGTCACGACACCAGTAGTGATCTCTGAGGATGCAGCAAGAGCATCACTTTCTGGAACTGGTGACATCCCTTCTAAATAAAAAAAACTGAGCTATGCTTAAATCCTTACCTTGTTCCCATGCTTTATTAAGTCAGGGGGATTAATAATTTCTCTCATGTGTTGATACACCGTGACCACACATTATTGTTTATTTAAAAGTCTTCTAATTCAAGCTGATAGGGCAGGCACAAGGCAGCTCTCTGTGACGATTAAGTGTAACATCAATGAACTTACTAAGTGCAGAAAATTACATACATACACATCTATATAAATATTCATTTGGTATGTATTTTAGAGATATGGTGTGCTAACACTATTATTATTTATTGTTTTATATGTAATATTTGTCCATTCATTATTTGTAAAGTGATCTATCTTGCACACCACTTGCGGTATCAAAAGTTATGGGTAATTCATATACAATCATGACTTTTATATATTTAAATTTAACATGTATACTTATATGGGATATGTTTTATTAAAAAATAACACAATGTCCTTGATAATCATACTTTGATAATCATATCCAAACTACACAATATGTTAACATACAATAATGATTATTCTCTCGTTCCCTTGGTCCAGAACTCGGTAGCTTGCTGATTTTTAGATTGGTGTGGTCTGCAGATGAGGAAGGGCTGGAACGGAGGAAAGGCTGGGTTATAAACAGCTGAGGGAACTTCTCAGCTCTTATCATTCAGCCCAGCCTGCTTGCAGCGATGCAGCTCTCTCTGTTTCTCCTGCTGAGTCTCGGAGGGGCCCTCGGCCTCAAGATCTGCTCTTTCAACATACAGTCGTTTGGAGAGAGAAAAGTTGCCAAGCCAGAAGTGCTGAACATAATACTGAAGGTACTTACTTTGTGTCTTTTGAATATTTTATTTTTTTATTATTTCATTAATAATATATTTCATGTAAAACACTCAGGCCAGTGTGGATGCTTGGCATGCTGTTTCAGTGTGCAGCCCGATTCAAACATACATCACATACATGGAAATGTATTATATGAAAAATAACACTGTTGTTAAACATTATTTTGTTAATGGAAGCAAAATATTTGCCTTGTTAACTGTAGATTTTTACTGACTGGTTTGAAATTATTTGCTTGTTAAGAGGTCACGACACCAAAACACACAAAGGTTTCAGGTTACAAGGATAATCTAAGATCTACAACAAAGCTATAGAAACTTCTGTGAAAGAAATAGGAACTAGACTAAATTCTCACTGTGTTCTGAGAATGTCTAACTAGCTTGGGCAGTCAGGGTCAAGACCTTTCAGTTCCCAGAGCATGAAAAGTTAAAGATGTTGGATGATCTACCCTAGTAGGACATGAATGGTAATGGATTTGACCAAACAAAATGCTTTCTCCAGAGTAGTGCTGCTTTTTTATGGCCGAGACACAGCTGACAGAGCTTGAAATATTTGAAAACCCGACAGGACCCGAGTGTTTATGCGTGCTTCAGTCAAGTCCATAATTGTGAGAAAAATGGAAAATAAACAGCAAATCTGTTCAGGAGAGGACAGTTTAGTGCAGGTCGGGTCAGGGAAAGTTCTGGCCTGATTAAAGCTCCAACAGCTAGCAGCTAAAAACCTTCAAGTGAAAAATGTGCACAGTTGTCAACAAACCAGGAACATAGTTTACCAGCCAAGAGCTACAATGATAATGTAGCTAACAAGTAGGCAAGTATTCACCCATAAACACTGCTCTGTGTAACCTGGCTGTCTGAATAACCACTCTTTCAGCCGCTTCGAGCTGTTCATCTCGAATACACTTTCTAACAAAATGTTACTCTACTGTTATCTATAAAAATTGACCTTCAAGGGGGCTACTGTTGCTGGGCAACACACCTTTGTCCATTTTATAGGTCATACATGTCATAAACCACATAAGCAGGTCTGTTGAGGTTTGAGGCAAGTGCATGTTTTAACCTCACAATTTCCATTATTTGTTACTTTCATTAAACTTTCATTAGCTCTGGTGCTAAAAACACTTGGTGCTCAAGATAAATCTCAAATATGTCTTTACTCATGGGCTAAATTTGAATTAAGGAAGCTGTTATAGATTTTTGGCCAAGCTGCCACTTTAAAGTTCATTTCTTGGGAAAAAAAAAGAAGAGGGTATTTTATTTTATTATGGTCATCCATAATATAATAATCCACCCCTGTTCTCCATGCAGAGTATTACTCGATGTGACCTCATGCTGGTCATGGAAATCAAAGATGCAAAGGGTGAGGCCCTTCCTCGACTGATGACTCAGCTCAACAGGTAGATCCAAACGTCCACATGAACAGGTTGACAGTTAGTAAAGTGATACAGACACCATATAGGCCCTGAGTATTCAGCGATAACGCTACAATATGTTGTGTCTTACAGAAAGTACAGTGGCAGGAAGTCGGAGTATGACTTTGTGATCAGTCAGAGACTGGGTCGGAAGTCATACAAGGAGCAGTACGCCTTTATTTACAGGTAACTTACAATATCAGTATACCCAGCAAAGTATGAACTGGTAAGAGAGGTAGAGTAGTCTCTTCATGCAGGCCTCTAGTTAATCATGTTTTCACAAGAACGCAGTGTCATTGATGCAAAGCACCACTCTTCTGTAGCCCTAAAAGCTACTTTAGCATCCCCTTGTGGAGAAACTTCATCCTGCTAAACATGAATAAGTGAGTTATGAGCCACTTATGGGATTACAAACAAATTATATTTAAAATAATATGTAATCAAAGTAATGAAATAAATGACAGGTTTTATGTATATATAGTACTTATATATAGTTATAGTACTTTTTTCCTGTATTTTTTTATCCTTATGCATGTATTTGAAATTACAGTTATTTATATAATCTAAATATAATAATTATTTATGAAAAAAAACAAACTTCGTTACATATGTGATCAACTAAAGGCTCAGCAGTGCTCTCTCTGTTCACTCAGGCAGCGGTTAGTGTCTGTGAAGTCGGTTTATCAGTATCCCGACATGCAGACTGAAGATGTTGATGCTTTCGCGCGGGAACCTTTCGTTGTGTGGTTTTCATCACCAACAACAGGCAAGACTTTTCTGAGATGGAAAATGACAAATAAACTGTTGTTACTGTCATTATTAACAGTACAGTACAGTATTGTACTGTACTGTGTTCATGTTAGTGTTTATGACGGTGGACGCTTGTAGTCCTGTCTGCCCTTTTTATATCTGTCTGAGAGGCTGTCTCTTCATGTAACTGAGAGTAAACATGTCTGTGTTTCTCTGTCCTGTTACAGAAATCAGGGACTTTATCATCATCCCCATTCACACAACTCCAGAAGCAGCGGTTAAGGAAATAGATGAGCTGTATGATGTATACCAAAACGTCTCACGGCACTGGCAGGCAGAGGTGAAGAAGCACCAAAACACAAAGCATTTTAAGTCTCTGAAGCCGGCGCAAATACACATATTTTTGCCACATATCTGTGTCTATAATAAAAATAATAACTGAAATATATATTCAAGTTATTTACAACAAAAACTCACTAAAAAGTATAACATCATAATACGTATAGTATAACATGATAATTATAATAATTACTATGTATATAATCGCTATGTTGTATTAATAATGACTAAGTATCAATAATTACTGTGTTGTATTAATAATTACTATGTTGTATTAAATAACATACAATTAATGATATTGTATACATGTAGCAGCTTAGAAATTAGTCTGCACAAAATATTGTACTACAATATTATCTTCAATATTAATAATAAATGTTGTTCAGTGTTGATTTCCATTCTCCACAGATTTCAGTAATTTATTAATTTGTGTGATTATTAGTCCTATTCTCGATAAATGGAATTAAAGGTTCTCATGTGATCTGTGCAGTGTAGAGGGCGATCAGACACAGCTGAAAGGAGAGAGCAGTTCCTCTTAAGGAGTGAAACTGATCCCTTCACCTGCCATGCACCTGGTCATGTTCTCTCTGTCTCTACCCAGCGTGCGCGCACACACACACACACACATACACATACACACACACACACACACACACACACACACACACACACACACACACACACACACACACATACACACACAGCCTCTCAGATTGCTCCATTTGGCTCAGCCCTCAGTTCCTGTTTCACCTCTAACATCTACACTCACATCTCTTTTCACCAGAACTTCATCATCATGGGGGACTTTAATGCGGCCTGCGGTTACGTCCCCAGGAGAGAGTGGCGTAACATTCGCCTGCGATCGAATACGGATTTCCTGTGGCTGACTGATGATAAGATGGACACATCAGTGAAACAATCCACAAACTGCGCTTACGATAGGTCAGACATTTGTACATCTAATCCAGCACTCCCTATACTATACTATACTATACTATACTCCCCCATTAATGTTCCATTAATACCCTTGATTTCGGAGTAGGTGTCTAGAAACTTTAGTATCATGATATGATCATTTAAAGGATCAACAAGTATCATAATGTGATCATTTAAATAGTAGAATTAAAAAACTTAAAAAATGCTTAACTGGTCACTTGATGTCTTAATGTTGGTCCTGGATCCAGGATCAGTTCAGCACATATTAAGCTGAATGTTGTTATATTAAGCTCACATATTTAATTAAATTCATTCATTAAATTCAGTTAAATTGATTAAAATCAATGTCAGCTAATTTCATCAGGAGAGCCTAGAACTGAAAACTGTGAATGGAAAGAAACAGAACTGGTCCCAGCACTGCTGTGTAATAAAGTCATATGCGAAAGCCTCGCCTCCGACAAACTACACATTTTGCAGATATTCGACACATCCTTACCCAGGTGCAAACTTAAATAATGCAAATTTAATGCCTAAAAAATAAAATATAATTTTTGCACAGAAAACCTTTTTAAAATTAAGTAAATAAACACTAAATGTGCATTAAAATGAAATTAAAATTAATATGTGTGACTCTGTAGAGGATGTGTATCTATTTACACTTTTAACAAATTAACATAACATGTAATCTGACCAGGAGTGCCAAAACTTTTGCCTGAGGCTTGCCAAATGTCATCCAATGTCAGTGGCAGCATGCTGTTCCTGCACCTGTACAGAGCTGAATGATGTCAAATTCAGTCCAAACACACACACGTCTTTGTGTGCAGGGTGGTCCTCCATGGAGCGAAGGTGATCAAGGCTGTCAAACCGGAGTCAGTGGAGGTGTATGACTTTAAACAGGAGTTTGGACTTACAGAGCAGGAGGTACACCAGTCAAATGATTTTTCACAGTCACACTACAGTTCAGAAGAGCAGAGGCTGTTTTACAGTAATGTAATAGCAGGTTTATTCCAGATACATCTATAACTGATTCTAATATGCCCCCAGGGCTCTACAGCTCCACACCTTTCAAATGAATTATTGGAAGCTGTAAGAAAGACATTCAGAAGATAAGATACACTATATTGACAAAAGTAGTGGGACGCCTGACTATTACAGGGACCAGCATTTATGAGGTCAGGCACTGATGTTGGATGAGAAGGCCTGGATCACAACCTCCGTTCCAGTTCATCCAAAAGGTGTTGGATGGGGTTGAGGTCAGGACTCTCTGTGGGCAAGTCAAGTTCTTCAACACTGAACTCATCCAGCCATGTCTTTATGGACCTTGCTTTGTGCGTTGTGGCTCAGTCGTGCTGGAATAGAAAAGATTCTTCCCCAAACTGTGTCCACAAAGTTGGAGGCATGGCGTTGTCCAAAATGTCTTAGTCTGCCGTAGCATTAAGATCGTCCTTCACTGGAAGTACGGTGCCTCTCAGGTGTGTCCCAACAGGTGTGTCCCAATACTTTTGTCCATATAGTGTACTACAGGTAAATAGGGTATAACCAGTGTAGCTGGTTCACTGGTTGTCCTTCATTGGACAATTTTTGGTAGGGACTGACCCCCGCAAGCCAAGACCTGCTGTTCTGGAGATGACCCAGTCGCCTAGCCGCCACAATTTGGTCCGTGTTAAAGCTTACACTTGCCAGTTTTCATGCTTTCAACACATCAATTTCAAGAACTGACTGTTCACTTGCTGGCTAATATATCCCACCCCCTGACAGGTAGCCCTGTAACTTCACCCGTCAGTGGTTTTAATGTTGTGACTGATTGGTGTGTACTGGAAGATCCTTCAGTAAAATCTTTTAGAATATGGGTAGGAATGGACTGATCTAGGACTGATATTGCTGGTTCTGAATGAGAAAAAAATACTTTTTAGGAACTGGTCTCAGAACTGCATTAGTGAAGTGAAAGTGACCATTCTGTAATACGTGAACACATCATAGCGCACAATGAGAATATAATGAAATTCTTCCTCTGCATTTAACCCATTTACCAAATGAAGCAGCGGGCAGCCAGGAACACAGCGGCAAGTATCCCACCCACTGGGCCACCACCACTCCACCAGGCCACCAGCTACCCCAGTCAGTGCCTTAGTCAGTGAGATCTGGGAGAACATGTTCCATTTGAGTGAATGATGTTATGAGTACAAGGAAAAAAATAGATGTGAATATTGTGCCTTCATTAAAGTTTCAAATAGATATGGGTGGATATGAACTGCCTAAACATACTGAAATATATACATTTCCTGTTGAGTGTAGTTTAAAAACCTTTTGCTCAGGGCACCAGGCTCATCAGGACCATCCCTGCCCACCCCTAGTTATATTTAAATTACGATACAGAAAACCTTTGAAAAGTGATAACCAAATCTCCCAACAGATACCAAGAAATATACAGATCATTACATAATTGCCATAAACCATCATTTAATGACTTCTATAAATCAACAAATAGGTCCTGTAGTATAACATGTCATTCTGAGCTCTGTTTAATGTGGACATGAGTGTGATAAACTAGTAATGCACTGTTTTGTTCTTGTCTCTGTTTCTAGGCCTTGGGTGTGAGTGACCATTTCCCTCTTTGCATTACGGTGAATGTGGCCAAAAGAAGCGGTTAACAAACTCGAGGTTTCTCAAGCTTTCATGCTTAACGCAAAGGGAAGTTCAGTTTAAAAACAACAGCTTGGCCTGCACTCACAGTAACTTGGATTAAAACTAATCAGTGTTATGGGGGCACTAGAACACACATTAAGAACATTGAGCCTGTTGAGTAATTAATGGGTTACTCTGAGGATGAACAATATTTTCCAAGAAGGGCAACATCAGGGCTCTTGTTTCAAAAGCGACGGGTAGTGGACCGTGCTTGTTAATTATAAACCAGCAGATTCAAGGTGTGGGTTTACAGTTACTAAGAGACGGTGTGTTTTGGGCTTGCAGAGCTTATTGCTTTCACCTATTTTCTTCCACTAATTAAATTCATACTTCCATGTATCAAATGCAAAAAAAAAAAAGAAATAAAAGCATAAAATATTGCCTGATTTCTGAATCCACACATTAGACTTACAAAAACATTACTTGCCATAGACCAATAACTCTTGGAATCCCAAAGAACCCTTCAGTACAACCTTTCAAACTCAACTGCAAGGTTCCTTAAGGAACCAAGAGTGGTTCTTTTAGGTCATTTCTCCAAAGAACGTATTTTACCATATTGATTCACTATACACACAATAACACATGCATGTTAAATGCTATAAAGTGAGCTGCATGAACATTACAAAGGTCAAACGTATCACAGAAGAGAGTTTTAGGAAACTTGAGTAGTAAAAATACTCTGTATTTATTAGTGGCTTTGTGGAGATGGGACCATTCAAAATGAAAAGTTTCGGTTTCTTCTCGGAAAGTCAGTTTGAGACGTTACCCCAGTTGATCAGTGGCAGAAGGAGCATTAAAAATGCCGTTCCTGGCGTAGAAAGTGTTCCTAACGACCCCCGACCTTCCATTAGCTGGTGATTTGTATTCATGTCCATAATCACCTGTGAACACAATTTCAGTCAAGCTTTTTTCCACACAAAAGTAACACACATGCACTGTTCAAAGTTATATTATCAATTTGTTTTTAATGAACTTACTGTAATAATAAATAATAATAATGCATAATAAAGCCAGTGACAATAATCATACACAATTATAAGAGCAAACAATTTAGTTTGCTATATAATGTAAATCTGTAATTCTAAAGACGAGTGTGTTCGTGAGATCCTGTTTTTTGTGGGTTTCCTCTCTTTCACTGAACAGTGAAGCAATCTGAGGGCTAAGAGTACGCCCCCCCACCCTTTTTTGGTTTTTAAAATGGTACTTTATGTACTATACTCACTCTTTAAATGATTTCTAAGCTGATCCATTGTGAACTTAAGATTTTAATGGAGTAATTGTGACAGTCCAACCGTATATACAGTAATAACATACACCTACACTGAAATATGACACAAAAAGTACTCTTAAATGTTTAATGTTATAATAGTATGTTAGGAGCTACAAGAATTTATTTTTAAATCATCTCCAGTTCATTTTTTTCCCCAAAGGTGCCTTCCAAGGTGGTGGTGGTGGTGGGGGGGGGCAATACGATGCATCCCCACCCCGATCCCAACCCCGCATCCCATTGTGTGGACATCAAGATGCCTAGAGAGCCTTAATGGCCATAAATGCCTCCTTTTTAATTTATTTGAAACCTCTGAAATTGTACCAGACATTGACATTAGAATCTTTTTGTACACTTATTAAAAACTTTTATATATTACTGAAAACATTGATTTGACTTCTGCACAGCACTGTATTAACCTGTTGTACAGTTTTATAACATAACATGGTGGACCATATTTAAATGGCCACCAGCTTTCAAACATCTTGATGAAACATTAAGCCCCAATAAAAAGGGAGTTTCTCACCTAATCTCCAGCCATATTCCCATGATGACAATAAAGGGTAGTCAAACTTTTCCTCTGGCAATTTCTGGGTGCGTCTCTTCAGGTATGTGCTGCGACCTTTTCCCTCTTTGGAGAAGCCGTGATAGAGGGTCTCCTTGGTTTGAGGACTGACGGGCCGCATTAGAGGGGCTTCACTGAGAGAGCGACCCACCAGCACTGGGGCCTCCTTCTTCTTCTCCTGAGACTGGACCACAGGGGGCAGACTGATTTCGGCGGGGGGTTTTGGCGGACTGTAAAAGCCCAGGGTCTTGGCTCTGCGGGACGTGAAACTGGTGGGATAATCCTTGCCGTATTTCATCTTCCAAGTCAGGCGCGTGTAGGCCTCTTTCATGATGAGCTCCCTGTAGCAGTTCTGGTTCTGTGTGGTCAGGAGGTTCCTCATCGTTGGCCTGCTGTGCAGTGGACTAACGCTGAGAGTTAATGTGTGCCTGAGTCTATTGGGCCTGGTTAAAGAGAAACAGGAGTAGCTGCTGCCACAGAAACCCCAGAGCAGTTTGTCATTAGGGCTTCACCTGCAGTCAGCCAATCAAAGGGCTCTCCTCAGCAGGAGAGTGGAAACTGGCCCAGGGAAAAGAGTGTGCATGTTGGTTTTTGTACCTTGTCAGGACTTGGACTACATAAATATATATGTACTTAGTGCATATACACAGGTACACATATAAGCCCCTTATTTGGTAAACTGTCCACAAATTTAGACTCTTTATTCAGCTGCACTTGGTAATTTTTAATTATGGACCATAGTCGGTTTGTTTCTGTGCTTCGTCAACCACCTCCGCCCTGTTCATTGATGGTCAGGACCACTAAAGGACCACCAGTAGGGTATTATTTGGGTCATGCATCATTCTTGGCATAGCAGTAACACTGCAGTAATAATGCACTTATGTAGGTTAGATGCTTTTCTTCTGCTTTCCTAAAATGTTGTCCTGAAAATGTATGAAAAACGCGCACACACACACACGCACACACACTAACAAAAGCTTGATGACAGAATAGAGAATGGCAACAGACCCCAGCTGACCTCCACCATTGCAAAAACACAATCAGCTAGTCTACATCTTTCCCTCCTTTCAGGAAGAATAAAGCAAACAAACATCCAAAGAGGAAACAGAGCAGAGTGCTAGACTGGGGAGAACAGCTCTTGAGAACAGAGCCTTCACAATGAATTGAATGACACCCACCCCATCTTCCATCTAAATCTGCATAATGATTCGTTCTCCCACCGGTTTCTCTTACTGCCCCTTATTTACCAGTTTAAACATCCATTAAAATGCAATTTGCACCTTAAAGTTCTAATGTAACGCCTTTAAAAAGACTCTCTTTTTCCATGAAAACCTTTAGAAAAGCTATTTAAGTTAAAATGCATTGCTTGGACTAAAAAACCCTTCTGGATTAAGATAATTGAACAAATAACAGTATTACAGAACTCTATTATATGAACTAATATAACTCAAGCTGGCCCTAGTTCACAGCTGGAACATCTGCACGAGTGTTAAAGAAAAACTGACTTGCACTCTTGTCTGCCCTGTTATGCAACTGTGGTTCTCCGGTCAGCCCAGATGATGGCAGTGTCATTCTTTAGCTCATTTTACTGCACAATAATTCCATGTCAGTGCCTGCAATAAACTTTGGCTCACGGTCCTTAAACAGAAGGCATGAATGAAAACCTTTTATAACCAAAGGCCGAGAGGAAATGAAAACCGCTGCTGATTAAAATACATCAAAAACACGCACTTCTCCAGGAAGCTCATTATGAGTGATCTAGAGCACAACCCTTCCATTCAGGCCGGGCCTCAATTTGTAATGCAACAGCACAGCTGATATTGCAGCAAAACAGCCTCTTTACTTGCTGACACTGCACAGAATAGACAAAGGATAGCTACTATTTTTAGTCTTGCGGAGTAAAGCACAGCTCTAAGCACAAGTCCAGACGGCTCTACATGACCTGCCATCCTCCGGTTTCTGCTGACCAGAAAGATGCTTTAAGCTTTGATTAATGAGTGAGGGTGATCTTTGCAGATTTGTAAATATCTGCAAGCCAATCTCATTCCCTATGTCTCCGCACGCTCGATTCTGTTCCCACAGAAATCTCAAGGTGGCCCCTCCCGTCCAACTGATCAGAGTTCACATTAATCACACTGCATCTATAGGGCTTGAAGTCACCCAAGCATTGGTCAGTGGTCACCCATGGATACTAGAGCTGTGTTTAATGCCACAGCCCCAATAAATCACACCGAGTGTTTCTGGAATGGCTGGAACTGCACAGACAGGCGGACATTTCATTTCTTTATTCCAGTTTCTTTTAATTATCAAATGTACATCGTTTCTAACTGTTTCTTTCACATTAAGGCACCCTGGGCTAATACAAAATGCGAAGAATAGCACTCCACTCCCTCCTGCTTCCAAAACATGAACAAAATACTTTATCAAAACTATAATAATTAGGCAATACAAGACGAACAGGAATGCCAGTATACATGAATAACGCCCCAGAACAGTCACCAACTGCTGTAGTGTAAAGATGTAGAGGTAATCTCTCTTTATACCACAAAAACAGATACACCAGGAATGTGTGTGTTTGGGGTAACTGGCAAGAAGGTCAGTTTAAAGTCTAAATGCTAAGTAAAAAAAAAAAAAAATTGAAAAAGAACATTGTACAAACACGGCAATCCCTAAACTTTTAAGATTTACATACAGTGGACTCTTCGCCATTCAAAAGGGTGACGAAGACACCGCTCAGTGGATTAACAAACAGGCCACGTTTCATCATTCATTCTGCCATTTTTTTCCCCTCGTATTAACCGTCAGCTGTGTCACGCACTTGGAAACACTTTGAATATCACGTCACCAACAGAGTCATTAACAGACATTGTAAGTGTGGAAAGCCTTAAGACTTGCAATAGAAAACTTGAGTAACTAACTGGCTTTGCTGCTGCGAAGCCTGACCAGATTTAAGAGTATGTAAACATCACAGTAGTCTTTTATGCAGCAGTTAGAATAAAAAAAACACAGCAATGGGAATATCACTACAAATGTGCATTAAAACTGGATGAAAACATTAGTCAAATAGACAAAACAGTATCAGTAGTAAAGGATATTTTAAAAGGAACAGAGGACTCCCTCTTCGACTGACACTCGCGTACAAGATCTACACTTTTTGTGCTCCTTGATCTCAAAGTCGGAGAGAATCCTCAGAATATAGTGAGAAAATAACAGATATAAAGGATATGCAATGCGGATGCAGCCAATGCATGTCTCAACACATAAAATACAATCAAGTGCAAATTTCTTTACCAATATTGGGTTTAATTAAATATTATCGCGATTTGGCTGTTTATATTCCATTTCCCAAAAAGGTCTCTCTCATAAGGAAGGGGCAGTTTGCCTCGCAGGTTTATGGGACGGTAACTTGAAAGGGTGAGCCCGGGATATGGTCTTCGCCCCACTTCACAGCCAGCACGTAGCTGCCCCGCTCCTTCAGGATGTAGCTGACGTTGTACTGCAGATTTCCCATGTGTTTCACCATGATTTCCTCGCAGGGCGTCTGAGGGCCGTGAACTCCGACTAGAAGCATGTTCTTTCCTATTAGAGACACAGGAATGAAAAAAAAATGTGTTTTTTCCACAGGTAATGTGAAAAGAGATTCATGAAAAATTGACCATGAGTGAGGATAAACTGAAGCTTTTGGCTTCAAGGTCCTTTATGAAGGACGCCCCAAAGCACAAAAAGGTTTCTGAGATCAATTATTCAGCGTGTACATTTACAAGAAAGCGCTAAAGCTTGTCAAAGTGACAGATAGAGAGCTAGAAAGCTTTCATTCACCTGCTTTGCTGCAATCCACAGAGAAGCTGGCTCTCTGGCCCACGTAGGCTTTGCTGAGGCCCAGACCTCGACTGGTCACTTTGCTGGCGTCAGAAGCAGCTCTAGGAAGGGAGCTGTAGGAGTTAGCGCTGCTGGCACGAACCGCAGGATCTACCATCAGAGTGGACGTCTCGCTGGCATTCGTCACATTCACGAGCCGTGGACCTGAGGAGAAGTGATTTACTGAGTGCGTCACAAATATGGGAGAGGGTGAAGTAGTAACTAGCTCCATGTACTCAGGTAACATTTCCCTATTAAATTTTCCAAGAATCCTCTTCCTCATTCTTAAATATAATTGACTTGATGTTTTACCATTTACTTCAGGTTCCCTTTTACTATAAGTTCCCTTTTAGTGTTTTATTTTTTTTACTCTTGATGCAGCTTTCACATTTTATTTTAGAAAAGATGGATCCCAAAAGGAGAAGAAGAAAGTCTGACAAACTGCAGCTCCTTGCTTTTAGATGCTGACAAAAATGGTTTCTGTATTTCCACTCAGAGATCTTGTATCTGTACTTGAATCATAATAGAGTAATATAATACTTGAGTATGGGTGTATATACTGCAAACATAAAAATATTTAACACCTTCAGTGTCTGAAACCGCTGTGCAGAACCGTCTTACTTACAGTCAAGTTCGACAGCAGCTCATCAATCTTGTTTTCACTTGTTTTTGAAATGCCTTCAAAATCACTAATGGCTTAAATGGTGAGACTGACTCTTGCCGAATCAGTCTACTCTACAGACAAAGACCATCATTCTTCCACATACCCGTGACTTTGGCCTTAAAGGGGCTGCCACTGATGTGGTTAGGGCCCCCGTATTTGATGCTGACCAGGTAGTTTCCAGGGGCCATTGGTGTGTACTCCACTTTGAAGCCCTCTGGGCACTCCTGGCACTCCATCTTCACCTTTGAGGGCCCCTCAATGGTCACAGCCAGAGAGCCAGGCCCTGCTTTGGTGGTGTTGATGATAAAGTCAGCCTGGTTGCCTACAAAAAGAACACAAAGATTCAAAATGTACTGTATGTGTGTCTAGGGCTGGGTCTCGCTCTTGAACATTCCTGAAAATTTCTATCTGAAAGTGGGTGTGACTTAGTCCAGAAATAAGTAAGAGGTCCTGGAAGTAGGTGTATTTACTAACAACATAATACATATTTTGACTAATTTTTGACTAATTAATAACATGCATATAGATTGTAATTTATACAGCAGGAGTCTATCTTGGATCATGGATGGCAAGACTGTTAACCAAGTATTAAATTTAGTCTTAAATTTCAATATCAGCAGTCCTGATGTTTTTAACCTAAAGATAACTAATCCCTGCAATCAAAGGCTAATAACTAAAGAAAAAAACAGCACAGTATCAGAAAACAATGGACTGTAATACTTCAAATGAATTTACACCTAATTTTAATAATATAAAAAAAATTATATAAAAAAAAAAGCAAAAGCAAAACATAAATGCAGTAGTCATTTGTCACACTCAGCCTTGTAAACAGGTAAAGCAAGCAGAACAGTCCTCAGGGTACCAAAGATTAGTCAAAACACCACTGTACAGAGTCTGGCAATGCGTCCCAATATGTGGCAACAAAACCTGCAAAAAGACGATAAACCACCCATACAGCCCATCCTGCACAGCAGCAGACACTGACCTAATCAGCTCAGGCCAGCAGGAGGAAGGAAATATATTCCTACAATAACTCAGCCCTGAGCAGCTTGATTTAGACTTCCTCTGTGTCATCCCTGTGTCTTTTTTTATTTCCACCACTGTGCTTATCAATGTAACCATCGTTGCGCTTCACAAAGGGGGCTGCCATTCTCTCTCTCCGTGTTCAGCAGCCCACACTGCTGCAAACTGATGCTCCCCACAGCAGGAGGCTTTCCCTTCACACAGCTTAATCAGGCCAGTTTCAGAGGCATACATTTGCCGTGGATGGGGTCCATGACTAATAGGTTAGGCAATCCAAAATCCTTCTGTTTAAATCATCTTGCTGAAACAATGTGCAGTGTTCAGATGCTCCACTCAGAGAGAGTCAACCGGAAAATTAACACAAAACACTGCTGTGCCTGTGTGGACAATGAACCCAGAATAAGCAGTTTTAAGCAACCATGCCTATACACATTTAGTAATGAGGCATGAAATATTTTACAGAACCTATAAATGACTAGTGACGAAGGTCCCCCTTGAAATGTCAAAACAGCTTTGACTGTAGATGTGTTGTGGTATCTTCAGGAACGTTTTGAGAAACATCACAAACAATCCCTTGGTGAACAATGTTTGCAGTGTGGCAGGGCTCATTATGCTGCCAAAAGAAGCCACTGCTATGAAGGGTTGCACTTGGTCTGCATCAATGTTAAGGTAGGTGGTACATGCCAAAGTAACATCCAAAGTCCTTCCACCAGCTCTCCTTCTTTCCATCCTGGTCTTGTCAGTTCAAGGAAAGTGACACACTCACTCGGCCAGCAACAGGATGTAAAATAAAACATGAGATCATATTGCTCCATTTTCCAGCTCTGCTGCTCATGTACACATTGTAGGCGCTTTAGGTGGTGGACAGGGGTTAGCATGGGTAGTCTCATCAAAGGGAGTCCATCACCAAGCCACGACCTCACAGTTTTTTTTTTTGTCCCCTCAAAGAAGGTAAGAAATCTTGGTGTCATGCTAGATGAAGAACGGTCACTCCTGTCGCACGGTGACCATCTCTCCAGGACATGCAGATACCTTCCCTACAACATCAGAAGAATCCGGTCCTTCCGCTGAAACTATGCAGTTACTCGTCCAGTCTCTGGTCATCTCTAACCTCGACTACTGCAAAACTCTACCGCCTGGACTTCCACTGAAAGTAACGAGACACTTCAGCTGATTCAGGATGCAGCTGCGAAGTTAGTCTTCAATCTTCCTAAATTCTCACACACCACGCCTCTACTACTGAATCTTCGCTGGCTCCCTGTGGCCACTTGTTCAAAACCTTAACACTCGCCCTTCAAGGCCAAGAATTGACTTGCACCTCCTTACTTACCAACACTGATCAAACAGCGTCACTTCTCGTCCTCTCAGAGCTTCAAGCACTGCTTGTCTTGAACATACGTTGCTCAAAAGAAGCAGCAGGTGTTGATCTTAGTATAGCTTTACAGGTATAAACCGACGTAGACTATTTAAGTACTGATGTACGTAGCTCTGGATAAGAGCGTCTGCTTAATGCCGTAAACGCAAACTTAGTCTGACCGGTCTACAGCCTCATACACAACAAACTGTGATGCAGTGTGTGTTTGGACACCCTTTTATCATAACCAGAAATCAACTTTTTCAGCAGTTTGTGCCAAAGCAGCTTTTCTGGGACTGGACCAGACAGACTCTCCTTGTGCATCAATAAACCGTGGGCCCCCAAAGACGCATGTCCACTATTCACCAGTTGTACTTCCTTGGGCCACTTTTGGTAGGTAGTAACCACTGCATACCGAGAACACCAACAAAAGACCTGCTGTTTTTGAGATGCTCTGACCCAGTCGTCTAGCCATCACAGTTTGGCCCTTGTAAAAGTCACACAGATTCTTAAACTTGCCTATTTTTCCTGCTTCCAACACATCAGCTAATACAAAAGCCTGGTACGGTTCCACCAATGCAGGAGTACAAAACATCAGTTCTTTAAAGACTGAAAAATACATTTACACAATGGTATCAGGTGAGCTCCTGCTTGTTTGCAGTGAAAATCTGCAGCCATACTGATAAATCTTGACATCCCTATGTGTGGATCTCAGGTGGCCTCTCATGAAGCTGCTTACTTAATGTTAGTTCTAGTTTTGCATATGTCTTTGTGTGCTATTTCTCAATCTTTACTGTCTCAATTAACTGTAAAATTCAGAAAATAGTAAGGATATGGAAAACCCTTCTATTCTAAGTATGTCCAGTTATTAAAACAGTACCGTACAAAGACTGCTGTTACTTTGTCTTTCGGCAGTCAACACATTCGACTTGACTGTATTGTAATGCTCTAACAGACAAAGTCACATGACATGCCTCATTCTTTCCACAAACTTTAGTGAGGAACACATTATTTAGTGGGCTTTGCAAACTTATTGACTTCATTTGTTTGGGAGAAAATTGGAGTAAACTGGGCCAAAACTTAGACCACAGTTTACCCAAATACACTTGGATTATGTTAACAGCCTAAAACCCAGGACATATGTTTGACAATGTTTCCCTCCAATGTGTACAAAACTTTGTGCCATATTTTATGAAACTATATCAAAACAAACTTCCTTGTGTACATCGCAAAGAAAAATTGTGTTAGATCAAGAAGCCATCAAAGAACTTTTGCCGCTGGTACCAAAAGTAGTAGTTGGGTAAGAAAAGCTGGCACCACCTAAAGCACAAAAAGGCCCTATGGACGACGACATGAATTGGTATGGGAATAAATTAGGACTTTGCACTTGCCCTGTATTAATTTGTTCATGAATATAAATCTAAATGTGTTACCTGTAGTTCCTCTCTCCAAACCAGGGCCGTATGCGGTGACAAGTCCGGCATCTCCACCCTGTCCCGGTTCTCCCACTCTCACCTGAAACGGACTGCCAGGGATGTGTGTGCCGTTGAACTTCACATCAATGGTGTGGATGCCGTTCTCTCGCGGGATAAAACGAATGGCGTACTTGTCTGGAGAACAACCAGTTAAACAGATGAGTCACAAAGCGCAACATAAGAGAAGCTAATCAAATCAAAATGACATTAAAATACTGTCTGCCAGCATACAAAAACAGGACAGTTTATACGAGTTTAACTGTTTCACAGTTTAACAGTTTCAATATGTGTATATGATCAGCGGCCTACTACTACAGTCTCTCTGCAAAAAACAGTAAACAGCAATAGTGCTGGTGATAATTACACAGTAACACAAGGCAAATAACTAAGATGATGTAAAATAAGTTCTAAAATGCATATCAGTATAACAGCTATGGTGAAATGATTTCAATGCATTAAAGCCTTTTAAATATTGTATAAACACGTGTGTGTATGTATGTGTATATAAATACATGCACACGTATTCATACATATGCACATGTATGCATATGGGTGTTATGGGATTAAAACAATTAATCAAATTAACTACAAGCTCTGTGATTAATTAACCAAAATCAATCACACACATTTTTGCTGTAAAAGTATTTAAATGATAGAACTAAGTCTGTCAATGAGGTGCAGTTTAAGACAATGTACACACACTCCCGAGTTAGAGAAGCATTATAATGCAGGGGGACCACTGTTGTTGGGTCTGGAACGGGGGTGGGGGTGTGGGGGGTAACAGCTGTAGCGTAGTTTATTCCCAGGGGGGCGTCTCACATGTTTCACTCATACAAATCGCTGGGTGGATAAGTACGTCACTCCCTAATATAATAGTCCCGGCGCCCAGCAAACAAGGCATCTCAAAATAAACACTGCAACAGAGACCATTTTGCTGGCTCGCAGGTAGACAGGTCAGTTTGGTTCTGAGTGTCTGGTCCAGTGTGGCGGGCTGCTGGCGCCGGTATCGGGCTGTTCTGGCTCGGACTGCCAGGTTCGCTCCTAAACGCTTTGCACTGAAGTGTGATTTTAGACCTGATGTTCTCCGATGGTACAAAAATTCCTTATTGCATGAATTGCAGTGAACGATGCTCCTATCAACCGTTCCGTCTGTCCGTTCTTAAATGTAAACTTTCCCTTCACTGGTCCAATCAGTGCGTTCCCAGTGGCCAGAACGGGGCAGGTGCTCAAAGTCACGTGGTGCGATTAATCAGCGTTAATTGTTTTGTTTTTTTTTCACACGTTCTTGTTCCTGTAATGAATTGATCAAAGTTAACGTGTTAATTCGACACCTCTAATATATATTCACTACCAGTCAAAAGTTTGGACACACCTTCTCATTCAACGATTAATCGACCTGGAATGGTATTAAATTGCCTTCTTAATGTGTTTGGGATCATCAGTTGTGGTGGTTGGGTTGGTACACAGTTAATAATCCTATTCAACTATTGTTCTACTCCACATTATGGCAAGAACAACTTTAAGTGAAATAAAACACACACACACACACACACACACACACACACACACACACACACACACACACACACACACACACACACACA
>JBBPCX010088846.1:0-25694 GCA_037974365.1 Hydrocynus forskahlii | reverse complement strand
CAGACAGAAGAATCAAAGCTGTCTTTAAACAGATCAGTGCACTC
Organism: Hydrocynus forskahlii; assembly: GCA_037974365.1. Classification (NCBI taxonomy): domain Eukaryota; kingdom Metazoa; phylum Chordata; class Actinopteri; order Characiformes; family Alestidae; genus Hydrocynus; species Hydrocynus forskahlii. The sequence continues at coordinate 25,650 of JBBPCX010088846.1, read as the reverse complement.
ATTACCGATAGCCCTTCATTTACCCTGAGTCTTTTTTCTCTGCCTTTGCATGGGTCCGACCCCTGGACTCAGAGCACTCTATCCCTGGATTTGCCCTGTGAATGAATGCAGAAGAGCAGAGATGAGAATTTATATACACTGACCTGGGAAAAGTGTTTTTTTCAGTCAGTATTGTATCTCAGCGCCACATTTTGGGTGTGGTTGCATTGTAGTGCCTCCTTTTACTCGTAGAGCTTCTCCCAGATTAGAGAAAAGTATGTGAGTTATTACCTGTTCTCCCATCCATCACCTGCTGCTTCACACATAGACTTCTCGGTCAAATCGGCATGACAGGAGGGCGATACTGATATATCGGAGACAATCCTTCAGAAACAAAAATGATGAATAAATCATCCCAAGGTAACTTATTCTTAGCAATTCTTCAGTGAATGAATGAAAAAAACAGGCATGAGTTAGAGCTTCATCTCCAGGGATGCACCTCTTCAAAACTAAAGGCAACTGAAACAGACAGAAGAATCAAAGCTGTCTTTAAACAGATCAGTGCACTCATTACCGATAGCCCTTCATTTACCCTGAGTCTTTTTTCTCTGCCTTTGCATGGGTCCGACCCCTGGACTCAGAGCACTCTATCCCTGGATTTGCCCTGTGAATGAATGCAGAAGAGCAGAGATGAGAATTTATATACACTGACCTGGGAAAAGTGTTTTTAATGGGTGGGGTCAAGAATACAGTTAATAAGAGCTCTTTGGCCCACTTTTCAGGCACACCATGATCGTAAATATCAGAGTCAACCACTGAGGGGGAACTCCTACTGCACTTTTGAGAACGACTATGAACAGGATGGAACAAATCTTTATTGTTTGTGTTGTTTCAGTGTGGTGGATCCTGAGCACGCTTTAAAACACGTGAGGTTTGGATTACACTGTATGTGGGTGTGTGTGCAAAGCAGTGGAATTCTATTCAGAGGTGTTATTAACCTATTATTATGGGTAATCTGATGCTGGATAGGGAAAAGAGTGCATGGTTTCACACACATCCATTAAAATAAGCCAGTGATGAATGAGCAGGTGATGATGCAATATTTATTGTTAGATGATATAGTTGGGAATGTGAGGAGAGATAAAAGCTGTAATAAAAGATAAAGCCATCTAGTTCACATTTGTAATTTTTCTTCCAGGTATTCCATCGTAGTCAGTTGAATTGCCTTAGAACTCCAACTTTTTGCTTGGTTTGGTTTAAAGAGGGTTTTTTTTTTTTTTACAAAGCCGAAGAATCTGGTGCAAACAGTTCAATCAGGCATCATTTTTTCGATATTCAGTTTCTGCAAGTAAGACACAATTGCTTGTAGTAGGTCTGTGGAATTGAATTAAAAGTCCTGGATTTCTAAATGCTTAATTATTTCTGTATTAATTATTATTTGTAATCAATTCATTTTATTTTTTCTATTGAGGATACGAGTCATTGAGGATATGTTGTCATTAATATAGTTTTTGTAATTACCATTTTTCATCTGCTTCATTGTCTGGAGCCTGGAGTGCGGAATGGTCCATCTTTGGCCTGCACTTTGAACTAAAATAGAAGAAAATTTCTAGGTAAACTCAGAGGTGCACTATGCCCACAGTTTCCTCCTCATCTGAAATTGTTTCTCATAACATCCAGTTTTAAGCATTTTATATGTTCGGTGTCATGTGCAATAAAGAGAATGAAATGAGAGTGTAATGAGAATGTTATTAGAATTATTAATTTACACTGAATGAAAATTTCAAGTTAGAGCTTCATCTCCAGGGATGCACCTCTTCAAAACTAAAGGCAACTGAACCAGACAGAAGAATCAAAGCTGTCTTTAAACAGATCAGTGCACTCATTACCGATAGCCCTTCATTTACCCTGAGTCTTTTTTCTCTGCCTTTGCATGGGTCCGACCCCTGGACTCAGAGCACTCTATCCCTGGATTTGCCCTGTGAATGAATGCAGAAGAGCAGAGATGAGAATTTATATACACTGACCTGGGAAAAGTGTTTTTTTCAGTCAGTATTGTATCTCAGCGCCACATTTTGGGTGTGGTTGCATTGTAGTGCCTCCTTTTACTCGTAGAGCTTCTCCCAGATTAGAGAAAAGTATGTGAGTTATTACCTGTTCTCCCATCCATCACCTGCTGCTTCACACATAGACTTCTCGGTCAAATCGGCATGACAGGAGGGCGATACTGATATATCGGAGACAATCCTTCAGAAACAAAAATGATGAATAAATCATCCCAAGGTAACTTATTCTTAGCAAATCTTCAGTGAATGAATGAAAAAAACAGGCAGAATTTATATACACTGACCTGGGAAAAGTGTTTTTAATGGGTGGGGTCAAGAATACAGTTAATAAGAGCTCTTTGGCCCACTTTTCAGGCACACCATGATCGTAAATATCAGAGTCAACCACTGAGGGGGAACTCCTACTGCACTTTTGAGAACGACTATGAACAGGATGGAACAAATCTTTATTGTTTGTGTTGTTTCAGTGTGGTGGATCCTGAGCACGCTTTAAAACACATGAGGTTTGGATTACACTGTATGTGGGTGTGTGTGCAAAGCAGTGGAATTCTATTCAGAGGTGTTATTGACCTATTGCATGGTTTCACACACATCCATTAAAATAAGCCACTGATGAATGAGCAGGTGATGATGCAATATTTATTGTTAGATGATATAGTTGGGAATATGAGGAAAGATAAAAGCTGTAATAAAAGATAAAGCCATCTAGTTCACATTTGTAATTTTTCTTCCAGGTATAACTGCCTCACAAGATCAGGTGAGTAGCTAAAGAGCTGAATCAGGTGTGTCTTGCTCAAGCACACAATAGTAGAAAGAGGGGGTTTGAACCTGCAGCTTTGTTGCTCATGAGACATTTCATCCATAAATCTATTTGTAAGCTTGCAATGGTATTTATAAGATAGATGTATACAATGGTTATAACACAATAACGATCACCGGTTGCTAAGTGATTATTTGTTAATCATTTTCTAACATATGATGTCATTTTATTCATGATAATTCTCTCCCTCCTGTGGTCTGTTGCTTGATGTCTGTGCACAAATTTAAAAGCAAAACAAAAAAAGTTGAACAAAGTAAATGTCTGAACATGAAAATAAAAAAGCTGCAATGAAGGTACGTTGTATGGAGCCACAACTGAATATGGGGCAAATATGTTCCCTAACAAAAGGCACTGAGGACACGCCCTTGATGGTACCTCCCTAGTGACCGTTTAGTACCTTTTGGGAGAGCGTGCAGCCTCTGAGGTCATGTTATGGGGTGGTGGTGGCCTAGTGGGTAGGATACTTGTTTCTGGGCCAAGAGGTCATGGGTTCAAATCCTATCTTCAGTATACCACCACTGGATTCCTGAGCAAGACCCTTAACCCCAAGTTGCTCCAAGGAGACTGTCCCCTGTAGTTATGGAAGTCACTTTGGATAAAAGTGTCTGCTAAATTTCATAGATGTGTTTTTTCATCATGACTAAGCAAAACAAAACAGAAATATTCTGTCAACATTTAGTAAGTAATGGGGGAAATAGAACATTAGAGCTTATGGCTTATGGTGAAGGAGAAGTGGTGATTCATAAATCTATGGATTTTAGGATACATTTACATTGTTTGTACCTTCAGGAAGTAATATTCAGCTGTACTGAATAGCTTTTATTCCAGACACAAGATCAAATATCTTTACCTGAGTGACATAAAATGAAATAAGAATTTTACCATTTCGGTTATTTAGACTCTAAAATTTCAAGTATGTTGTAGTGTCCAAAAGAATAATGCAGATTTAGAACAGACACATAAGTCCAGCATGGTAAATTGTTGCTATCAAAACAAAAAGCAGTTTTAGAGGAGAAGTAACAACATTCTTCTTTTTATGCTTATGCACATTACAATACTAACTTTTAAGTCCGTTTGAATAATTTCTATTGATCTGTTCAGCATTGTGATAAAGTGTAAACAATAGCCGACATTTTCAAGTTACGTCAAAAGAAAGGTTAAAAGGCAATGAAATGCTGAAATGCAAAGTACAACATTATTCCTCACTTTTAGACCGTCCCAGGTGTTTTGGGACATGGTTTAAAAGCAGATGTTTTGTCTGATATGGCAACATTATGAAAAGATTCAGTTCTAATTTTCAGTGAAGAAAGGTGTCACTTGGGGTGCATACCCGTCCAGCAAAGTGGTGGAACTGCAGATTTCCATTCTCACCAGAAGCTTTATTGTTACAAAAAGCAAATCAAAAATGGCACGAGGGTCAAAACTCTGTCATAAAGCCAACACAAAAGACAGGTACACACCAGTGGGCCGGTGAGGGGAATGTGAGGGGTATTGTGAGGGTGGACTGACAACCCAAACCTTGACAGGTGAACTTTTTATACTTAGTGTGCACAGCCCAACACCAATCAACACATAATTACAATCACTACTAAATCCCCAGTCGGCTGAGAACCCTTACTGCTAAACAGGGCAACTCCCACACCTGCGTCACAATCAAAGTCCCCATTGTTCATGTGATGGCGGCCTCTAGTGGCCACTAACTAGGGACGTCATAAAGGGTCAAACTGCACTGTGTAGAAGTTTTGATTCTCAGAACCTTGACATTAGAGAAATTTGCTTTCTTTTACGTTAATCACACCAAATCTACCAAAAAGTATTACAGTGGTAAATATAATAGTAGCTGATAAAGCTCAGTAGGAGTGACATGCACCAGACAAAATAAGATAAGACAGGAAACCACAAAAAGTACAGCAGGAGGGATGAAGAAAGAATAAAAAGAGCAATAGAGGAGTTTAGAGGATAAGTGAAAGCAAGGGGAATCTCCCAGCTTAGGCTTTTGGCATAATGCTGTTTTTGCACCTATTTCATGTGCTCTACTTCACAATGGCCTGAATGAGCACCAGTAAAGGTGACTTTTTCACTTCTATTAGCCTGTCTTTGTATTAAATCAGATATTTTTTTTATCAGATATTCATATATCGGTCCTGCTACCTTTACGTTGCACAATGCTTAACATCCAGGTGTATCTCAGTCAAAGTAATCCATTTATAACTGGTAATGGACTTATAATGGATTTGTGTAATAGTGTGTAAGCCTGAACTGAACTGGCAGTCCAATGTGCCAAAATCAAACCAAAAAAAATCTGCTTCTTTGCTATCACTCATCTGCTGTTATTAGCAGCAGCTTCTGCACAGGTACAGCATGAGCAGAGATTGTGGACAATGCAATGCTGACATGCTGCTAGAGGAAGCATGATCTGATGTTGCATTCCCTGGATTTGCTGTGGATAGCAGTAAAATAAGTTCCCACCAGTTCCCAACAGAACCAGCTTAACGTGGAACAAGTTCACAACCACAGAAATGACATTTGACTTATATAAACCAAACAAGGATTAAAAAGGCTGGTGTTTTTCCAACTTGATAAAAAAAAAGAGGCCCAAAGTTTTTTTTTTGTTTTGTTTTATATCTAAACTTTAGGTGTTAAAAAATTATGACATTTTATATTAATGTATCAAGTACAGCTTGAACTGTATGAAAGTTTGTGTGTGACGGCCACCTCGTCCCCGTCACGTAGAACCTGTTCCCCGTCTCCTGAATATTAGTTTTCCCTTCGTCCCCATATTTATGTCCAGTCTCCGTTGGTTCCCTTGTCCCCTACCTAGTGTGCCTGTTCCGTTTGTATCGCGTCCTGTTAATTGGTCCCACCTGTTCCTCGTTTCCCTTGTCCTCACCTGTTCCTTTTTTGTTTCCCCTTTTTAAGGCCCCAGCCGATCCCTGTTCATTGAGTCTGTATTTGTCTCCCCTGTCTTTCCATGTTTTATCATCTGGTTGTCTTGCTTTGTCTTGCTAGTCTTACTTTGTCTGCTTTTCCCTTGTCCTGTGTTTTGATCTTGTCTTTGCTTGTTTAATGTTTTGTTTTCCAGGCCCGTGTTCCTCCAGTTTTATCCTGAGGTGGTGCACGCTTTGCACCTTCTGCCTGTATCCACGTTTCCTGGCCATGTGAGCTTGTTGGAAGCTCAAGCCTGAGTCCTTAGTTTGTTTCTTTTGTTTGTTTGAGGAGGACGGGTCTTGTGTGTTCATTGTATTTCCCTGTTTTCAGTTATCCTGTTTTCTGTGTTCTTGTTTTTGGTTAGAGCTGGGGTTTTGTGTTTTGTTTCTGTTTTTGAGGTGTGTTTGTTCTGTGTTTCTTATTTTTCTTTTAAAAACTCATTTACATGAACCTCTGTGGCGTCTTCCCCTTTCCCTTTCCCTGACATTGTGAGTGTCGGAGATGTCCTAAATTAAACTGTGCCAGATGAGCTCTGCCAAATGACCAAACGCAAACAAGTGGTGGTGCACTGTAAGTAAACTTACGTTCCTCTCAACTTTTAAATCGCTTTGGATAAAAGCATCTGCCAAGTGAATGTAATGTAATGCAACAATATATCTACTTTTTTGACATTTTTGATTTAGTATAAGATCTGTGGAGACGGAAGTATCCAAACGCATACAGAAACATACAGAAAGTGTCCTAATCTGCCCCAGTCACAAAATGACGTCTGTTTTGGGTGAAGGACCCTGTAAACATCTCTACTCACTACACTCTTCCCGTCTAATAAAAGCTATGTCGGGTAAAACTTACCGTGCAACCGACCCAAAGCAAAACAATCTACTCCCAGCTGGGGAAATCTCCAGTTAAGGAAAAAAAAATTGCCTTCGAAAGAAAGACTCCAGAATGACGAGACTGAATGTTGTCTTGAGTAACAGAACAGGTTTAGCGCGTCTGTCTGTTTTTGAAGCTGTAACAGGAGTAAATGACGCATGAGCTCTAAAGGCTTCCTAGTTGTATTCTATGTTCCCTAGTTCTCTGCTTTGCATAGATAAGGCCAACTATTCAACAGGTGACGACAGAGGAAGTCATGAGGGCATTTCTGTTCGCCACCCATTCATTCTTTATTCTTCATTCTCATCTGAGGGCCTTTGACTGACGATAGGATGATGCAGCTTGAACGTACATATTCTCATACATATAATAGGCTAAAACTGAGATAAAGTAAAAAGTATCTCATTTGATGAATTAAGTAGTGCATGAATTATGACAAAGAAATTTTCATTTTTATTAAATTCTAAATGAAATATTACATGAGTATTGTATATCAGTTCATATGTACATTACATTTATTTTAATATGGCACAAAAATTAAAAAATACATCAATTTTTAATTTAACAGCATGCTGCAATGGAACTGCAGTTTGCAATTCATACAATTATTACGATATACATTTACAATAATTACGATATTAATGAAAGATTCAGTTTGGGAGGTTAAATAATTTTGAAAAACAAATGATTTTCAAAAGTGCTATAATGGTTCCGGCACCCATGGGTGTGTGCATGGAAAAAAAGGTAGAGTCTGCAGCAGTACACTGTATGACTCTGTATAATTTAAGCACAATGTATGACCGTAGCAGTAAACTGAAAATAACAGTTTGCTGCTGCTGTCATACAGGGTACTTAAGTTATTTTCTATATGTTTTTCTTATCCATATTCTATATTTAATAAAAAGATGATAAAATGCTTCTGATTCCGATCCTGTATATCCTGTAAAAAGTTATATGCTTACACATGAGGTAAATAACTGAATGAAGTGTTCCGTTTAAAGTTGCTGCTACAAAACATTTACATAATGAAGTAAGGCTTGTACTGAAAACAATGCAATCGTACGCACAAGCTTATCTTTTATTTCATCTTCACTTTACATTTCCGTTACCTTTCAAATGCCAGTGACGATGAAAGGCAAATTTTCTGACCTAAAACTTATAATTTGCCTAAATGCAATAGTTGTTTGAACTGAGGGCCACAAAGGTCCTTTGGGCACCCCTATTCAACGCAGTTTTGTCTTATGAGAAATTTCTTCAGACTTGGGATGAAGGAAAAACTGCAGCTATCCTCTAAAACTGGAAAAGAAACCCTGTTATGAATCTATAGAGGGCAGTGTTGGACCAAAAAAAAAGCAAAAAGCAAAGTGAAGATCTAACTCTGTTCCAGATAATGCAGGCAGCCTTTATTACAGCAAGCATTTCATGAACACTTACATATGAGGTGGAACATATTCAAAACAGGTCACTGATTTGTTTTAGTAAGAATTTATTTGGATATTCCTCTGCAGATGCTTTGTAGTAACAAATCTTATCTTTAACTCACATTCAAGTCAAGTGAGTTTATTGTTATTTCAGCCATATTCACACTATACAGTTACACAAAACAACGTTCCTCCAGGACCATGGTGCAACACGACTAAAAACCGAAATAACACAGGACACAAGTGCAAGCAGGACAGGACTATACAGAGTGCAAAGAGAGCAGGAGAGAGTGAGTGCAAGAAAAGCAGAAGAGCAATAATACAATATTACAGGACAAGACAACATACAGTGCAGCTAAATTCAACTAATTATTTATCAAATGAAACTTTAAGTTAAATACAAAAGATTCAATTGGCTCAAACCCAAAACCTAATCCTGAAAGTAACATCAACCCAAAATTGAAATCTAATCCTAATCCTAAACATAACAATAATGCTGTTTACAATCCACTGAATTTAACAAGAGAGGATATTAACAATTAAAGCATATATGTAGGAAATCAATAGGGGAATCTACAATGTTTCTTTTGAAATGTTTGTTTCATTATATGATTAATACATGTGAATACTTCTTGTCCTCAAGAAGCAATGTCAATCTGTCAGTCTGTATGATTACAGGGAAACAACCAAGTTAGCAAATAAATAAATAAATAAATAAATAACCAGGCAAGCAAGCAAATAAATAAATAATAATAAATGAACTTCATTAATGAAATAAATATTCAGATTCTACAAGCCTGGGCTGAATTATTTCTTGCTTTCCTTTAACCCACAGCCATGAAGGTAGCGAGATGAGGAAGATGAAGATCTCATGGTACTTCATCAACGGAATAGCCACAAACCTCAAAATGCTATCTCTCTGAAGTCCTTACTCCCGTGTGAACATGTTCCCCTCAGACTTGCCAGTCTTGGGATTCATTCGCACACTCATTAAGACTATAGGAGTGTATATGTGAACGTGTGCATATGGAATGTAAATATGATATTTGAATTGTGGCTGCAGCTTTCAGGACATGCTGCTGTACTTTCTGGTGCTCGGTGTCACTCGTCAAGAGAGATAAATATCAAACATGGTCTAATAAAAAGAAGCTGTGAAATTTCGCAATTTCATTCAAGGTATCCCACACTACACATATCTGTAGGAACACTCATATTATCACAGACAGGAGTTATGTAAATACTAAAGGAAGCCTCTAGCCTTGAAACAGAGCCCCACTATCTGTTAGCAAACCAGCCCTGAGGAGGCAATGAAACTACGCTGAATCTTAACTGCACCTTTAATGGGAATATAATTAGGAGATTACCATTTTTAATTCCAGTTTATAAAGCAAAGCGTAATTATTTTCTTTAATATCAGCTTGTAATGAGATCCGATTATTGGAGTGTAGTTCTTTATGAGCCAAGCTAGCAGGAATCTCTAGAGGGCAGTGTTGGGTTCTTCCACAAAGTTGGAGACGGAGGTAATGACTCAGAAAAGATGAGCCCTTTCCACTGCACTGGATTTCTTGGCTGTACAGTAGTTGAACGTGTTTAATTTACAGCTGGACAAATGTTGTGAGAGAGACGGATAAAGAATGAGACAGATGGACTACTGGGTGTGTTCACAACATCATGTGGAAGAAAGTGCCAGATTTACCACGGGAATTTTGCACAACAAAAGATATCACTAATTGTATATCACTAAATGGTATTCAAATTGGCAGTCCCTTTTATATGAGTTTCATTTTCAAAACAGCTTCGGTACCAGCTATTTGGCTGATATCAGCAGAAAATGCTAGACTGGATACTGGAGGAAAATCAGTCCAATTTGTCATCAAATCGTGGTTAAATAGTTTAAGTATGAGAGTCCACCCTTTAAAGTGCTTTAATTACAAATAGCTCTTTTTTAAATGATGGTATCAGTTTATGCTCATGATTTCAATATAGGTATCTATCTGAAAAAGAAAAATGGTATCTTGCCATCTCTAAAGGAAACAATTTTAAATAAATAAAAACAGCAGATGGATTGGATATGCTTTATCATTTTCTCTCAGTTACATTCACTTTAAGCAGCATGTCAGTCACTGAAACACAAAGAATTAGCAGACAGACAGATAACCCTCAAATGTCATGTTTTTGGGTTGGTGTGTGTATGTGTGTGTGCGTGTGTGTGTTACCGCTGGTGTGTATGTGTGCATACACGCATGATATCTGATGGGCGGGGGGGTGTGGGGGGGGGTGCAGGATATGGAGGTGATAGCCTGAGATATCCTGTCAGCAGCCCGCACACACGTACAATCTCCCTATTCAATGTCCTTTTTCCTCCTCAAATGCAAGACAAATATTGGACATGCACCAATGAAAAGGGTTCTGAAAGAACCTTTCCCATCATTTAAGATATCCCACTAAACACACATCTGTAATAAAACTCATAGCACAGAAAACCTTGTTCAAGCCACAGAAAATAATGGAATCGCCACACTTTACCCGAAACCAAAATCACACAAAATACTTTTATTTAATAGACCAACATTCTGGCTTCATGAAACACACCTAAAACCAATTAAATTAAACCATTTTAATTAATGCCATATTTGTGTTCTAGGTCAAGAAGATGAAAATGAAGGAATCACTCTTTTTAGTCTATGTAAAAAGGCTCATTATTTAGTAGCTAAAAGAGTGCTTGCAAGCCTTAGTGAGCTGTTAATTGAAAGTAAAGATGGCCTCAGCAAGAGAGCTTTCAAATGAAACAGTGGATGTATGAAAAAATATGTTGGCTTTTCACAGTAAGCTGTTTAAAATTTAAACAAAATGGGTTTTGAAAAGGAAAGACAGGTAGAGTACTAACAATGTCAGAGCATCAAGACAGAAACTTGACAATATAATTGAAAAGATAACATGAATTTGATTTAACGAGTAATTACACTTTACAGCAATGCCTTTTTTTCTCTACAGTTGATCCGAGTAATGTGATGTTGATTCTAGCCCTAGTCTGTTTGCAGTATTGGACTCGGTCTCGACCAGCCTTGGACTTGGTCTTGCCTTAGTGTGTCTTGATACCCTCCAGTCTCGGCAGTGTCTTGGTCTCGGTTTAGGCGGTCTTGACTACAACACTATTGTCTCCTTGGTGCTCTGTGGTGCTGATGCAACTGTAATTTAATAAGGCATCTGATCGGTCTTATCTTACTATCTCCATTTAGCCACGCGCACACACACACACACATGCGCACACACACACACACACACACACACACACACACACACACACACACAGACCTCTAGTCAACCACCTGCATCAAAGGCCTCTTTGCCGATGCAATCTAAGAGAGCCTTGAGCTTCTGCATTCATTTATATTCTAATGCCTGATTCTCTAATGTTTCAAAGTATTGCCATCAGTCTGAAACAATACAAGAACCGGATAATCAGAAGTACACACCACCATGTGCACAATCATACAGTTGCATTCATAATGAAATACACCCAAGTACAGACACACATGCTCACTTTGTAACATAAACCCTCATTTCTTGCAGAAGCACTTCCAATCACGCCACTGCTGAGCCAGGCTGAGAAAGGCTCCAAGCAGAAAACAAACGGAGCAGCATTCAACAGCAACAGGCTTGTTCTCTCTGAGGTTCGCACCATATGCTTAAAGTCTAAGCAGCAATTCTCATTCAGTTGGATGGGATTTGCTTTCTCAATTTGGCATCATTATCTGAAATTTTGTTCTTTTTTTTCTTTTCAAGTGCTTTCCGGATTCTACTGTTATTTCAACAGGCCTGATGGTTTCTTCCAGCTGCAGCATTGTGGTCCAAGAACCCGGCAAAGCCTCATCTTGGGCAGAAATGTAGCATCTAACACTGATCTTTTAAACTAAAGAGAAGATACATGCTGCCGTATATGGCAGTATATGTAGCTAACTAATGTGTCGTTAAGCTATCTAACTTTAGGTAAAGATGTTATAAACTATTTCGTATAAGGTACCTAGGTAGCACAGGTACATACAAAGCATAATATTCTATTAGCACATCTGAAGTGCGATAGTATTGTCACGTTCATTACTTTTCCATTGATCAGACATCAGAAAATCTCACTAACATTTTGGCACTCTGCTGTTGTGTTGTAGTGCTGAAGGATGTTACGTAGTCATTTTTATTTTTCATTTGATTTATTTCTTTGCTGATAATATACCATGCTATGTAAACCCGTTCAACACTGGTGAATGTCATTCATTTAAAACAGCCTGGCTACTGTATTTCCTTATATTTCAATATTAAACCCAATAGACCCTCAAGTGGTGATTTTACACAGCAGTTTTGTCTAAGACTAAACTTAATCCCTGATACTGAAATATCTGATACTGATTTTTTTTTTGCTTAAACATATCCAACATATTTAAGCAAAAAAAACACAATAATATAATAAGGAATTATATTACTTTCTAACTAGGGGGCTCTAGTTATCAAAATCAGGTGTCAATCACCAGATCTCAGTCCAGGTTTGTAATTACCCATGTTATGGATTTATTGGTACCTAATATATGAAATGGATGTATTTTTAGTGAACAACAGTAATAAAGTGGGTTCAAAACAATGGGTTCAAATGTGTAAAGTCAGAGATTTCTGTAAACCCCCACAATCATTAGTCCACATGTAAATAACACCTGTCATCAATGATAGTGTTCTTAGAACTACAAACACTGTTCTATCAGTTGACTTTATGTCAAACTGGGCAGCTGGGGCCTCTGTGTGTTTAAATTGGGAAAATAATACACTGTTTTAGAGAAAGTATAAGGTACAGCATAAAGCTAGCAAGATTGTTGAGATATCTAACATTAACTTTAAATAATTATAGATGAGTGGGGATCCCATTTATTCTTTGACCCATCTCCATTCACTCATCCTCTCTCCTCCAACTGTTATCATCCTTAGATTTCACCCTCAACCACTCTCCTCCAAATCACAGAGCAGGCAACACTCCAGCACTGGACCTCACAGTGAACCCTTTCACTTCTCAGATCATCACTTTCTATACTTCACTTTCTCCCTTCCTACCATTCCCACCCACACCACAACCACATTCTCTTCCTCCACCTGCACTCCATTCCTTCCTCTTCCTTTGCTTTAATCATCCTAATTACCCTTCTACATTCTGACTAATTCCCTTTATTCTCCTTGGAAACAGCAACAAATTACCTTCTTTTCTTTGGCCTCTTCTTCAGTTAACCTCATGTGTCCTCTTACCTCCAGGTCAGCAAGATCTTGTCCACCTGTGCCTAGACTTCATTCTTACTAGTAATATGTATTCTTAGATAACCTGGTAGCATCAGCATCTCATCGACTGAAGCTCTTTACCATTTTCTCTTGGGTCCTCCCCCTCCCTCTTCATCTTCTTCATTTACCCTGGAGGACATTGTCACACTCTTTGAGGAGAATGTTAACAGAATCTGTCTGTGTTTTCCTGCTGTCCCCTCACGCCCATCACTCCTCATCCCCCTACTCTTAATTTCCTAACTTGTTTTTCTCCACTTCCCACAGAAGATATCCTACAGCTACTGACATCCATCAATCCAACCATCTGCCCACTGAACCCCATCCCATCCACACTGCTTCAGACTATCTCACAGGACCCACTACTCATCTGCATTTAAGACTGCCAGGACGGTAGCGATTCAAAGGATTCAAACCTTTGATGTCGACAACTATTGACCAGTATCATTCGTTTCTTTCTTCTCATTCTTGAAAGTGCATTTTTTAACTAAGTGTATCTCTCACCAAGAACCAGCTCCAGGATCTTAACTAGTCTGGCTTCAAAAATACACTCTACACCACCTGCCCTTGAAGTAATCACTGAGAAGTCAAGTCACAAGTCTCATCAAGATTCTCCTGTCGGTCATCTCCAGTCTTGGAATCAGTGACTCTGCATTCAATTGGTCTGAGTCCTTTCAGGAGGGGCACTTCTATCAGGTAACACGAAGGGAACTTTCTATCAGTATCTCACAAATAACAGCTTTGAGTCACATTCTCTTTTCTCACTCCACTTTTTGCACTCATGGCTTCTCTTACCACTACTATTCTGATAACACTGAATTAATCTTCTCCTTCCCACCTTCCCAAACTCAGTTTTCCAGACACATCTCAGTATATCTGGCCGAAACCTGTTTATGGATGACAGCCTATCACCTGAAAACTGCTCCCAGCAAGACTGAGCTGCTGTTCATCCTTGCAACTATAGGTCTTAGCCCATAATCTCTTTCAAAAACTGCTTGAACATTTTATCTGAAGTTGCACACAGCCTTGATGTAATTTTGGATGATGAGGTGTCACTGGTCTTACTTCATTTGCCGTCATTTAATGCACACAGAAGAAAAATATCTCGACTGTTCTCTTCTGGGACCTAAGTGATGCCCGAACCCTTTTTATTCTGAAAAAGGTATTACTACATGGTAGAAAGGCTAACTCTAATCTTATCCCCCAACCTTGATCCTTTAACTTTGAGTTAAACTCAAATCTTATCAGGCAGGGGCTTCTTTCACTGACCCTGAAGCTTCACACCATCCATCTGCAGGAGGACAGCTAGATACAACAGGTTCAACGAGGGAGGCTCAGAGTCAGAGCACAATAATATCAGGTTAGACATCTGAATGTCATCGTTGCTTGGATAGAGGTTTGTGTGTGTGTGTGTGTGTGTGTGTGTGTGCATACACATTAGAAGAAAACTGCTCATTATTCCCTATGTTTGCATAATTTTTGCATCTGGTTGAGTTTTATGTCCCTTGAAAGAGCAGTTAACACGTTAATGGGAAGTGTCAATCCCAGCTAAGGAAAGTACTACAATATTGCTTTATCACATATGCTTAACTATGTTAAAAGAAATGAAATATGAAAACATGCTCATCCATAAATATCTGTTTTCCAATTAAACCTAACACAATAATACCAGCTCATTTCTTTCGCTCCCTCTCCATCACCCTGGAATTACATGCACTGATTGAATGAGGTATAATGAGTTGTCCTTGTTTCCACGGTAACTCTGAAACTCGGGGCACAGTTTAACTGTACAGTGACCGTCTCACATACACACACACATCGTAAATACATACTCATTACTCATTACATCCCCATTCATACCGCAAGGTACACACACACACAGAATAATACAAAGTGGCCATGTCTGGTGGAAGGTTAATGCAGAGATCAGCCTAGAGAGACATTCTGCTTATCATTAAAACTGAGATAACAGTCGAGACGGAAACCCTGTCTAGAGCACTGTTTCAGACACACACACAAATACACAGACAACGATTAATACAGTGTCTTGTAACAATACTCACACACTCTTTCCTGGTCAGACCATCTCGCAGTGCCAAAGTCTGACAATGCCACATTTACTGAATTACTAATATAGTAATTAATTCTGAAATTTCATTTGAATGACTGCCTTGCTGGGATTCATTGCCTTTTGTGTTCAGTTAATTAATTTTTTGTCACTGTAATAATATACAGTATACATTATATAATTTATATTATTACAGTAACTATTTAATTTGTTAACAAAATTAACAGTACATATGTTTTACTATCGTCATAGCTTACCAAAATGAACCGGAATCATTTGGACCTAAAAAAAATCTACAAATTATTTGACCAAATTAACAAATGGTGTTTGTCCAGACAGTAGGAGTTGGGGAGATCATCACCACACCAAGTTCCTTTTCTACTACAGGCAGCAAGGCTCGCATTACCATGGACTGGAAGATGCTAGGAGTGTTGGGTCTCAGGGATTCTGGGCTACAGTGTTTCAACAGCAACTGTGCAGTCCAACCTAGGCCGTGTGGGGCTGCATGTAGGGGCTCAGCCATGACATGAGGATAACACTTGTCTTCATTCACCAATGTTTCTGAATACATGCAGTATATTCCAGTTCTGTGTGGAAGTGTAGTAGCGGAGGTCAAAGGTGTGCAGCAGGATGAGGGTGAGAAATAGGGGTCTCTTTATTTTGACCTGTTTTGCATTTTCTTGTATCTCTTCTTAAGTGAAATACAAACGAAATGGACACGGACAGGGGCTGCAGTGACAGGAACAGGGGCTGCAGCCTCATGAACCGGAACAGGGGCTGCAGCTATGGGAACATGGACTCTGGTCCTTGGAGCCAGCATTGGCAGCATCTGGGGAGCCGGTGTAGGCAGGGTCCTCGGAGCCAGCATATGGGTTCGTGTCCGTGGGGCTGGCATTGGTGCCAGGATGCCAGCGTGAGGACCAGAGGAGCACCAGGGAATCCATCCCTCTGGGCTGGCTGGGGTACCGGTGCAGGCACTGGAGCCTGTAGCCTCAGTGCTGGCGTGGGTGCTAGCCCAGGAACTAGCCTTGGAGCAGGTGAGACCTCAGAGTTGTCCTTGAGCTTTGTGAAGCCACCAGCGTGAACGGAGGCCTCTCAGCTGGCCTTGGGCTTTGGGTAGCTGCCAGCATGGGGGCAGCCATCTTCCGTGTTGTACTGGCACGTGAAACCGTAGCGAGCACGGGTAATGCTTGCTGGACCGGCACAGAAGTCACCTCCCAAGACGAGTTGGGCACGAGTGTGGGAGGATGAGCCTGGGAGGAAGTCAGAGACTTCTTGGGCAGAGGACCAGCGGACTGGAGACAAGAGTGTCACAGCCCACCCCGCTTCCTTCACCCCTGAGTCGCGGAACTCCTGCCTCACCAGCTAGTGAGCCTCAGCAGGAGCTCCACCTCGGCCAGGCCAAAGACTAGGGAGCCGGTGAACACCTCTGGAGCCAGGGTTGTTGGCATGTCCGCAGACCTGCTCCAGGCGTCCCGATCTTCCTCGTCATCGTTGTCTGAGCCGATCCAGCCCAGCAGCTCGGGCATGGAGTACTGACTCACCCTCGTCAGTTCCTCCCATTGCTGGGTCCAGCCTGCCTCACTCACAGACCCCACCACTGTGTTCCACATCCCTGTGGGGAAATCCGCTAGGCCATTTGTGTTGGTCAGTCCATCTGTCAAGAAAGCATGGCTCCAGGGAGCGAGGGAGGCGCAGGTGCGGATTTCCATGTTCTTAACTTTATTTAAACACAAAGAAGGCACGAGGGCCAAAACACAACACAAACCAAACCACAAGAGACTAGATGGCATTAACTCTAACATAAGATGGTGGACTGACAGAGGAGTACAACACAGAGGAAACTAAATACACAGAGGACTAGAACAGAGGACCAACGGGAACTGACAATAATTTAACCAAAAACACTGCACAGCTGCAAACAGTAAAACCAAATCAGACACTGGTGTACACACACACAATGTCAAAAAAAAAGTCCACCCAGGAAAGGGCGGCCTCTAGCGGCTGCTGACCAGGGGTGTAACATAAACCGAACCACTGATGCCAAACCTGCAGCATTTTTCCACACATTCCAAGCATTCTTATATATAAAGCTTCACTTGGTGGGCTTTATATGTATGTATATAGTATATAAAGATAGATATACAGGGTGGCACAGAAAAACGGGAACTTTTGGGGTGGTAGTGGCAGCCATGTACAGTTGGCAGCACTACGGAAGAGGGACTGTGAGCTGTAAACAATCACACCATTCAGCAATAATGGAGGAGTGGAACGGTAGATAGCGTGCTTTGGCGATAAAAATGTTTTCTATTTTTATTTGTCACCCTGTAGATAGATAGAAAGAACAGATAATGTTATACATGCAATATGTATAGATCTCTCTCTCTCTCTCTCTCTCTCTCTCTCTCTCTCCTCTCATAATCTAATGAGATATGTGTTCCCACTGGACAGATGATTTTGTGATTCTAATTAAGAACAGTTTTTTAACACATCCCCTCCCCCTATTTCATTGTGAATCTTAATTGGAACACAGTGGGCCTTTACTGATACACACACATCGGAAAAAAAATACACCAATATATTATTCAAAAGAAGTTGCTTGTTTGTTGTCTTGGTTGGTTGCTTTGTCAGGCAGATTCTTTCTGCAATTAAAACTGTCAATGAATAGCTGTATCCCATTCAGTTCTGCATTCAATAAATCTGTAATCAATAGGCCCGATTTCTGGTTCAGTCAACTGAATGAAAATCACCTTTCATATCAAAGTTTAGCTCTGGCTCTTTGGGGAATTGTCTCTTTGGATGATGCCAGTGCTGTCATGTAGCTGAAATGAAACCTTTAACAGGAACATTTTACAGAGTGATGGAGATGGAGGGACACAATGGGGAAAAACAATGAGTAACGAAGATGAAGAATATAGGCCTATTATGGCCAACATCTGCGTGAGACAAAATCAATTTAGCGCGGGGTCAGAGATGGAGAAGTGTGTGTGGGTGCAATGACTAGAGCAAGAAGAGAGGGTGATAGGAGTCTTAGTGTGTGTGCCAGACAGAGGGGAAAAACACAGAGGAGTGGGAGTAGGAAGCCAAATAGTGAAAAGGTATCTGAGAAAGCAATTACGCCTTGGACAGGTGCTTCAATCGATGATGGGAGTTTCTGACATTTTCAAAATGCGGCATTAATGAACAACCAAAGAAGTGCTGATGCCTCATTCATTTTTCGCTGAACAAAGGAGGAGGTGAAGAAGAGAGGCAGATGGAGAACAAGAGCAGGTGTTGCCATGGCCCCTAGGCAGAAGAGAAAGCTGTGTTTTCCAGAAGAAGGAAAAGACTGATTGATGTTCGCTCTCCATTTTTATCTCCATTTTTAACATGCCTTTGTTGAGTTCCCTTTGGGGAACCCCAGTGCCATCCCAAGGGCTGTTCCATTACTGGATTAGCTCAAGCGAAATTTGTTAGACTTCCACCAAGGAGACACATTTGTTCCCTCAAAGCAGTTGAGCATAAGCACTCTCACTGGGTGGGTCCCCCTCTCTCGCTGACTATTCAGCAAAATGTTAGCTAACCAGTGTTAACAGATGCCCACTGATGTATCAGAAATGGAAGCATTACATGTTTTTGTGGAAGCCATATGTCTCCCAGCTTGGTAGCCTTGTGCAATGGGGAAGACCTAACAAAATGCTACCAAGCCGGGAGGTGTAGTCTAGCACGTACTTCCTGAGAACTGAGCATAAATAAATTTGGGGGGTGTAACAGGATTAGCAGTAAATGAACAATATTTTTATATTTAAAATGACAACATTCAGTTTGCTACATTCATACAGTGCATCTATGTGAATACTGACTTATGATACAGCTGGCTTCAATAATAACAAAAAAGAAGGGTAATGCACCATGATTCTCATTCAAAACCTGAAACAAAGTTCATGTTACACTTGACACACTATGTCACATAGCTTTTTAGCTAATTAGTACATTGAGAGTAGTCTTTTTAAGGCAAAGTTGTGTGCAAAGCAAACAATCCACTCCTCATTGTCATTGTCCTGTGACCACTTGTGTAACCTATAGACTATACATGTCCAAATAATAAGGAAAATTATGAGCGCATGTTGAAAGCCGCATTGAAAAAAAGGATCAGAGTTTGATCAGCAAGCAATGCAGGTAGATTTAGAAAAGATACAAATTTTGTACAGCATACATTCATAAAAACACTTGGGTTTTGCAAGACTTCGTTGACATTTCCATGAATAGAGATGGATGTTGTCCTCAGGCTATTTGTACTTTGCTGGACTTCATACTCTTGACACCCTAGTGATTCAGTAAAGACTTTGATTGACGTCTCAACTAATCTGAGAGACCCTCCACAGCAGCGGCTTTTTCAGACCCACCTCCCCGAAGGGGCTGATGATGAGGACAGACATACACTCAAAATACTAATAGAGATTAATTGTTTATTATTCACTGGTAGTGACATCCATAGCAGAGACAACACAGATGTTCATTGTGCATGCTTAGTATTCAGTGAGAGTCAGAGTGTTTAATAGAAAAGCATATAGTTTTGGCTTAGCTAGTGCATGTTGTTCTTTCTTGCATAATTTACATTATGTAATGTGTATGATGCTCACTTTTCAGAGCACGTTTTCAAGTATCAGGCCTTATGGGTTTAGATTGCAGTTTTCCCTGGTGGAAAGCTAGGTTTTTATCATCCAGAAGGTAAAAATAATCTAGCATTGCTGGTCAACTAACACTTGTTGTGATGATGTGGAACCCTAAAGTCCAGGAGCTCATGCTACTCAGAGATTGCAGCTACATTTATGCCCCACATTCACTCCACTGAAAACAATTGGAAACACCACAGTCTACTGTCATAACATCTCTGGTGCAGACACCATTAGTAGCAGCATTTAGCTTATCTAATGACTGCGGTGATTCAGAACACACATTATCCTGTGGCGTGACGCTGGGTTTGATATTCTTGCGGAGGTACTTGGAGGTCAGATTAGCCCATCAACTTGTCAAAATGTCAGCTTTACATTTGTTTGTTGACTAGATAATATGCACTCTGAATGAAAAACAATACTTGTCTGTAGACTTGCCAAAACAAAAGCAGTGAGCTTGCTTACTTGCATGTAAAAACTTTGCTGAATAATCCAAAACTCTGTTTTGACCACTTTATCCATGCTGTTTAGTAACTTAAGGTGATCTAGGTGAAACAAAATTGCAATTTCACAACCAATAAGGAACAAAAGTCAAAGCCTCAGTACAGAAAATTAGCACGACTATGTATAGTCATACTCTGTGACACACAGACAAAAGTATTGGGACGTCTGGCCATGACACATTTGATATATTTGCAATAAAATATACTTTAATATGGAGTTCGTCCACCCTTTGCAGCTATAACAGCTTCCACTCTTTATTCCAGAAGATTCTGGAGTGGGAAAATGTCTGTGGGCATTTGTGCCCATTCATTCTGTAGAACATTTATGAGGTCAAGCACCGATGTTGGACGAGAAAGCCTGGCTTGCAAACTCTCTTCCAGTTCATTCCAAAGGTGCTAGAAGGGGTTGAGGTCAGGGCTCTGTGCAGGCCAGTCAGAACTCATCCAGCCATGTCTTTATGGACCCTGTTTTGTGCACTGGGACTCAGTCATGCTGGAACAGAAAAGGTCCTTCTCCAAACTGTGACCACAAAATTCGAAGCATGGTGTTGACAAAATTGTCTTGGTATGCTGAAGCATTAAGATTGACTTTCACGGGAAGTAAGGGGCCTAGCCCAAACCCTGAACAAACAGATGTGTACCAACACGATCATCCATATAGTGTATCTTACAGGTGATTTTTCTCAGGTTTAACTCTGTGCTGTTTAATCCATATCTTAAAAATCAACCTTCTAGAGATATAGAGTATCCAATATATGTTCTCCACTCACAAAACTTTTTTGAGTTTTGAGTGTGTGTCTGGACTCACATAGTTACATGTAGTTAAGCTACAACCGGATTGTTGCTGTTAAAAGGAGTTTTTAGTGGAGGATCTGGACGGTGTTACAGATAGCCTGAGTAACCAGCCACTCACAGAGGACTTGGTAAATGGATGTAATCTACAATCGGGTTCCTCAAGGGTATGGACGTGGTACATTTTGCAGGCCTTCTTCATGTGCTGAGCAGGCCGAGCCAACCTGCGGGAACAGATTTTGATCAGGGCATCTCACGTCTCATGTCATTCGGATCCTTATGAAGCATCCTGAAAATGAGTGTGTATGTATGTATATGTATGCATTTCTGAAATGGAATTTGTTTATAAAACTGAAGACTTTTTGTGATTTAGAACTATGAGGTTCATACATTTTTTCTGAGAAATGTAGATAATGATATTTCATACTTGAGTGAATTCAGAGTTTGAATTGCGGCACAAGCCATCTTGTATCATCTGATCATCCTCCGCTGCTATATGGAACACACACACACACACACACACACACACACACACACACACACACATACACACACACAAGCATGTTCATCACAGCTACAGATGCATTTCATGGCTGAGGAGACTGAAGTCATAAGTGTATGAAGTTTGCTGCAATGTTGCTGTCATTTTGCTGTACTGATTATTTACTGGGAATAACTGGGGTCATCACACAGACACACATATGCACACAAACACAAATGCTTATTATCACTTATTTTAAAAATGATGACAGATTATTAATAAAATGAAAACCTCAGTGGATTACCGCTGCTGAAAGGCAGAGAGAGAAAGCGAGAGAGCGCGAGAGAGCGAGAGAATATCACTAAGCGTTTTTGCATACAGGCCTGGTCATTAATACTGATGAGAAAACCATACCCTTATGTGTGAATTAATAAGGGAGACGTGTGCTTGCTTTACCTGTTGCTGCCGCTAAACATGATCAGACTGCTAATTGGGGAGGGGGGGGTGGGGGAGGAGGAACGAAATCCCCTGGATGTTTATAAGATTATAGGAGACAAATCTCCTCAGGATTGTTTTTCACCCGAAAACAGCACACATCTTTCTTTCCCAGGCTCAGGTTTCTTAAACTGTCTTTGAAGTGAATGTGTGAGATCAGAGAAGAGTGTGATTTCGTGTTCATTTATCCATTTTTGAGTGGATTTTGATGTGTGCTTAGTATCATTGTCCTGCTGGAAGGTCCAACCATGTTTAAGCTCCTTGGTAGGGGCAGCCCGATTTTGAGCAAAAGATTCTGGTACTTCCTGGAATCTGTGCTGCCCTGTATGTGAACAATACTGCCAGACACAGTATCCCCCAGCATCACAGATCTTCCACGAATGGTATTAGGTGTTTTTCTCTGGAGCCATCTTTATTTCTGTGCCAAATGGCGTCTGTGGAGTCAAAGAGCTAAATTTTTATTTTGTCTGAACACAGCACACTGTCTGGCAAACTCTAAAAGCTTCTGCTTGTGGTGAAAAGATAGCAAAGGTTTCTTTCTGTCATGCCTTCCAGATTGTTGTCATGAAAGTGATGATGTAAGCTGGATTTGGAGACATGCTGATACCAAGATCCTACCAAATTCTGTGATTTTGAAACTGGACATTTTTGTTTGACCAACGTCCTCACCATGGCCGCTGTCAAAATGGCCATATATCCCCCTCCAGACTGATTCATGATAGGTTTGATTTTCTTAAACATATACATTATCATTTTTACCAGTAGTTGCTTTAGTCTTAGACCAAACTGACCTGAAATAAAGGCAAGATTTGTTACAATTTTCAATAAAACATCAATATAATAACTGATTTGTCTTAAGCCATTTTTAGCAAATGGCAATAATTCTGGAGGGCAACATATAATAAAAACTGCAGGAATTAAAATGAGAAATTGCCACAAATCTAAACAAAAACCTAGTAAGCCTAATATACCTATACCGAAACATAAATCTTGCCTGGATTACAATCTTTAATGTTGTTTGTAAGGGCCCAGCCAAAGTGCAGAAAATTCAGTGCTGTTAAGTGGAGCTTTTAACATACATGTCGACAATTACCTTGACAAGAAAGCCATGGACTTTATCCAGCTCTTAGATTCACTTAGTTTTACACAAGAAATTTTAACTCCTACACATAATCAAGGACATACACTAGACCTAGTTATCTCCTATGGCCTAGATTTCTCAATATCTGACCATTTTTGCATATTTTTACTGCATTCATCAAGCCTGACAAAGCAGATAAAAGCCAAAATGTTAAGCTGAAACTATACTTTATTGAATCAACTCCAAATTATATTATTTAAATTTTACAAGACAAATCCCTTTCTCCAAAAGAAAATCTAAGATGAGATCGACCTTAGATTTAGTTGTACCAGTGATGGGGAAAAAAAGAGATCTAATCCTAAAAATGTACCATGGAAAAGTAATGAAGTACAAAAACTCAAAAGAAAATGTTGGAAGGCAGACAGGATGTGGAGAAAAAGTAAACTGATAATACATCTTCAAATTCTAAAAGATTACATTGTTGATTATTACAAAAAATACAGAAAGAAAGACAGCAATACTTTTCAAACATAATAAATGAAAATAGTAACAAGCCTAGAGCTTTGTTTTCAACTACTGATCACCTGTTAAATCAAACCACAGTGAATGATTGGTTATTAGAAGCATCCAAACCAAAATGTGAATCTTTTGCTGTATTCTTTAACGATAAATCACTAATATAAGAGTAAACAGAACAAAACCAATATTCTGAAGTACAACCAATCACTAAAACTACATCTATAATGAATACTTTTAAAAAGATATCCGAAACGGAACTGAATGGCTTTATTCATCAACTAAATTCGTCAACATGTATCCTAGACCCTATTCCAACTACATTCTGTAAACTGCTCATTAGAAAGTGGTGTTTTTCCAGATGCCCTGAAAGTAGCTGTAATAAAGCCAGTACTAAAGAAAGGTAATTTGGATCCCTCAATCTTAAGTAATTTTAGACATATCTCAAACTACCGTTCTTCCGTAAAGTATTCAAATTAATGAATACCTAAATACAAATAATATACAAGATACATTTCAGCCAGGTTTCAGGGCTGGCCACAGCACTGAAACAGCTTTAGTAAAAATAGTAAACGATCTCAGGGTTTCAGTTTTGGTTCTTTTAGACTTAAGCTCAGCATTTGACACAGTAGATCATAACATCCTCCTGAACTGCATAGAATACTGTGTTGGTCAATCAGGGACAGTTCTAAACTGGTTTGATACGTATCTGAAAGGGAGAAAGTATACTGTTAATTTAGCTGAGCACTGTTCCAGTGAACATAATATATTATATGGTGTTCCACACGGATCAGTACCAGGCCCATTACTATTCTCCTTATCCTAATGTATGTTGTATCTTCAGGGCCTTCAGGTCTTTAGAAAAGCTTCATGATTTCTCAGAACTACATGAAGGTATAAAATTAGTTATTTTTTATTTGAGAAAATTATGCTTATATAAAAATGACAAGTACTGGGGTAAAATTTGAGTATTGGTTGAATTGGCTGAATGCATTCTTATCCAGTCAGATTTTTTTCTTCTCTGTGGTATCTAGGTAAGCAAGCTCTGCCATCAGTTAGGCCTTCATGCAGTGGACTGAAGTCCAACAGGGTCAAATTAACCACCAACATTAAGAAGCGATGGTGGACTCAAACAATCACATTTTGAATGGCGGGTCAGTGTTGAGAAGGAAAATGTCACTCCCCTAGCTGGTAATGAGTGACTGTCCGGGTGCATTTTCCTAATTTATTTTAACCGCATTTTGATATTTAAGGCCTGCATTGAAGATATAGCAATAATAGTCATGGCTTGCCACTGCTAATACCCTAATTAATAGCAGCATATGTGAATTAGAGAAAGCCCTGGATTTATGTATTTCAGTAAAAATTTGTTACAGTCATCCTACATCAGGTGATGTGACTAATGCATATAACGGCCCCCATTGGTGGCAGCCCCACTACTTGGTGAATAGGTTAAATGCAGAGAAAGAATTTCACATTGCTTACACTGTGTGCTGTTATGTGTTCACACATGACTATAAGGGGTCACTTTACTTTATATTAGATCAGATCAGGTAATGTGACCTACATTTATATTAGGGAGAGGGAGAGGGAGAGAGAGAGGGAGAGAGAGAGGGAGAGAGAGAGAGAGAGAGAGAGAGAGAGAGAGAGAGAGAGAGAGAG
>JBBPCX010088836.1:2651-20234 GCA_037974365.1 Hydrocynus forskahlii | reverse complement strand
AAATATGCACAAATG
Source organism: Hydrocynus forskahlii (assembly GCA_037974365.1). Lineage (NCBI taxonomy): Eukaryota > Metazoa > Chordata > Actinopteri > Characiformes > Alestidae > Hydrocynus > Hydrocynus forskahlii. The sequence continues at coordinate 20,219 of JBBPCX010088836.1, read as the reverse complement.
TTCTCTGTTTATCACCTCAGAAAAAAAATTATCCCTATTAACTTTTAATTTCGACTCTACTTCTTCATTTACCCGCACCCATCATCTACTGTTCAGTAATTAAAAAGAAAGCAATGTTTCAAAAGTATACCTAAAGTATTTATGCATTCTGTATTAAAGAACTGAGTTGAGAAATGAACCGAAGAGGAGAAAGACTATTCATGCCATTGTTTTAAAAAATACCTCAGCATTTTTTTTTACCTTAATCTCTTATCGGCCACTTTCCAATTACCCCATTTGAGATGTTTCTTCAAGGTATTCTGGTTCATCAGCTGCCTTTTGGTTTCTAGCAGATGTGCTCTTGAATATTCTCTGAAGAATTATCAGTTCATCTCTATCTACTTGCTAAAAATCTCATCCTGGAAATCCTTCTCTATTAAGTATAATTAATTTTTCAACTCTAATTTTTTTCATGCTCTCCTCACATCTTCCCCTGTACCTTCCTTTATCCTCCCTCCCCTCCCTTAGTGGCCCCGCTGTGGACACTCTTGGGGCAGGTTCTGGACGATGTCTGTCAGGCTGTCCCTCTCCTCTTGGATCTCCCGCAGGTTTTGCTCCAGCTGCAGCAGCTGCTTCTGCTGTTCTTCAGCAGCACCACATAGCTTCTGGATTTTTCCACTCAGTGCCAGGCTCTCTATGCTGGCCCGGAGCACCAGAAGGCGAGAGGCCGTCTCATTCAGCACATGCTCATATTTCTCCATGGCCACGTTCGCTTCTGCAAGAGTCAAGAGATGATTTTTAGAAGAGATTCTGTTACATTCTATTAGATATATACTGTCTATTAGAACTGATCTGTTAAATAGTAAACAGACAGATAGATAGATAGATAGACAAATAAATAGATAAATTATTCAATATGTGCTTTTAGACTTAATTCTTCACAATTGTGAAGACATTTTGATGCCTCATCCAGTCCCCAGTTGTCCCCACCTGTCTAACAGTGCTGCCAAGCTGGTAGGGTGAAGGCTAACATGTGCTTCCTTCTAGGTATATGAAGACCACTGTATCTTTTCAGACACTTGGAAGTAAACACTAACTGACAGTTCTGTTATGTTGATTACCATCTCTCTAAGGAAAGAGAGAAATGCACCCATGGAGTCATGGAAGGCTGCAGCATCAAATTAGGACCAGTGCTCAGACGGTTATGCACATGACATACTTCACAAAATGGGGAGGCAAAGAATTTCCAAACTTTTCAAACATAAAAACAGAAAGCTGCTGACCTTGAAGAGCCATTTTTTAACACAGTCGAAAAAAAAGACATCAAGAAATCTGGGAAATGGAGAAGCTAAGAAAAGCTAAGTAAAGGCAAAGCAAAAAGATGACAAGACAGGACACAAGTGTATAGAAACAACAAAACATGACAAGAAAGATGAAAGATCTCTAAATGTACCAAACTGACTGAGCAGCTCAGCCAGTGTGTGTGTAAAAGCCTCCAGCTGGCTCTTAGCCGACTCCATGCTTTCCTTCGTGGCCTCTAATGAAACATCAGCCTGTGGAGGAGAGATGGTGAGAGCATTCACAAAAACACTCAGAGCAAGGTGTCTTAAACTTATTAAACTACTTTCTAAACCATTTTTAAACCCATTTGAATAATCTTAACTCCCAAAACATTAGAATAGGGTGCACGGATACAAGGACACTGTGCTTGAACATGTACATTTGAACCTTTTAGTATACACAGACAAAAAATCAATATGACCCCCTGCCTAATATGCTGCTGGTTCTCCACGTGCTACCAAAACAGCTCCACAATTTTTTAGTCCATGTAGTCATGGTATCTGGGACTAAGAGGTTAGAAGATGGAGCCTCTGTGGATCGGAATGGTTGATCCAGCACTTCCCAAAAATGCTTGATCTGATTAAGATCAGAGTCAGAGGCCAAGTCAACACCTTGAACTCACAGTCTTGCTTCTCAAACCATTTTGGAACAATACATACAGTGTGGTGTGGCACGTTAACCATGTCATGACAGGGTGTCAGGGGTCCAACAATGTTTAGGTAGGTGATACATGTCAAATTGAGCATCACACTCTGTCCAGAAGCTTGTCTTCTTCCTACTGTGCATTCATTCCCCCAAGTAAATGTTCTCTTATGTTAGTTCAGACCAGACAGTGTAGACTTCACTGTTCTTACAAATTGACAACACTGTCATCAGTTCTTGACTGACCACTTACCCCAGCTGACCAGGAACACCCCACAAGCGCTTGGCATTTCAGAAATGCTCTAACACAGTCATCTGGCCATAATGATTTGGCCTTTGTCAAACTGGCTCAGGTTGTTACACCATCCCATTTCTCCCACATCTAACATACAGGGTTGTTAATGTTATTCATCAGTGACTGGTCTAAATATTTTGGCTCTTCAATATATTTTTTTATTAATATATTCCTGCTTTATGTGTATCTATGTGACTGACTCGTGGTGCACGTCCACTGATGTCACAGAACAACACTGCTCGTCGTTTCATCTACCGAGGGAATTTACTGTGGTGTTTCTCACCACGGTTTACCTTCTCCCTCAAGCTAATGCTAAGCTAGCACTCAGTAAACTGTATGATGTGACAAACAGACTGCAAAACATGTATCCAGACATGTATTCATGCCGGTGACTTCAATCATGCCAATCTCAAAACTGTGCTGCCCAGATTCTACCAATTCGTAGATTTTCCAACCAAAGGAAATAAAACGCTGGATCACATCTACTGCAATATACCTCACGCCTACAAACCTTCACCCTCCCCCCACCTCGGAAACTCTGACCACATCTCTTTGTTCATGACGCCAGCATACAGACCCCTCATCCTCAGAACAAAGCCCACTGTTAAGACCATCAGAGTCTGGCCCGAAGGAGCCATGACCAGACTACATGACTGCTTTGAAGACACAGACTGGGATTTATATAGGTTAGAATCCACACAAGACAACCACACAGACCTGAACAACTATGCATCCTCTCTTGTCTACTATATCAACTTCTGTACTGACACTGTCACAGCCTACAAGAACATCTGCATTTTCCCCAATCACAAGCCATGGCTGAACAGGGGAGTCCAAAAGCTGCTGCAGTTACAGGATGTGGCTTTCCGCTCTGGTGACCGAGAGGCTTACTCAACTGCCAGATCCAACCTGAAGAGGGGCATCAAAGAGGCAAAAACGCTCCTACAGGGACAAAATAGAGGAGCACTTCAACGACTCCAACCCAAAATGCATGTGGCAGGGCATCAGGTCCATCACTGACTACAGAAGCAGCAACATTTGCTCCACCAGCACAGCAAACCCATCCCTACCTGATGAACTGGACCATTTCTTTGCTTGGTTTGACAACACCACCTCCCCCCACCACACCAAGTTGACCCTCCACAAAACACCCTGGTGTTCAACCATGAGGTGAGAAGAGCCTTTAGCAACACTAACCCCAAAAAGGCTGCATGACCTGATGGCGTTCCTGGATGTGTGCTAAAATACTGCGCAGGCCAGCTGACTACAGTCTTCACCAGCCTCTTTAACATCTCCTGGGAGCAAGCCACTGTCCCCACCTGTCTCAAGTCAGCCACTATCATCCCCATTCCAAAACAGACAGCAGTCAGAACACTGAATGACTACCGTCCAGTGGCCCTGACCCCCATCGTTAAGAAGTGCTTTGAAAGGCTGGTCTTAGCACACATCAAAAAGAAAATCCCTCCCACTCTGGACCAACACCAGTTCGCCTATAGGCCAAACAGGTCAACTGAGGATGCCATTTCCCTGGCCCTTCACATCGCCCTGTCACATCTAGAACAGCAAGACAACTATGTGAGGATGCTGTTCATAGCTCCGCCTTTAACACCATTCCCCCCATCAAGCTGACCACCAAACTGAATAACCTCGGACTAAACCCACAACTGTGCAACTGGGTACTAGACTTTCTGACTGAGAGACCACAGACGGTACGCATGGGCAGTCGGACCTCCACCTCTATCACCCTTAATACTGGAGCACCCCAGGGTTGTGTTCTTAGTCCCCTCCTGTACTCCCTCTTCACACGACTGCAAACCCACTCATGATTCAAATATCATAATTAAGTTTGCTGATGACACAACTGTGATAAGCCTGATCTCAAACAACAACGAGGCAGCCTATAGGGAAGAGGTCAGACCCTGGAATGCTGGAGCAGAGACAACAACTATGCCCTGAACTCCAGAAAAAACAAGGAATTAATCCTGGACTTCAGGAGGAGGAAGAAACCCTGCCACCTTCCCATCAGCATTGGTGGCGAACAGGTGTGCATGGTCCAGAGCTTCACATTTCTTGGGGTCCACATTGGCAAAGGCCTGTCTTGGACTGCCAATACATCAATGATGGCTAAAAAAGGACTCCAAAGACTTCACTTCCTGAGGAGACTAAAGAAAGTACAACTCCCACAGCAGCTGCTGGTGAACTTCTACAGGTGTACAGTAGAGTCAGTAATCACATATCGCATCAATGTGTGGTACTCTGGCTGAACCTTGGACAACAGGAAAACCCTGCAGTGCATCATCGGTATGGCCCAGCGGATAATTGGCACCCAGCTTCCATCTCTGGAAGAAATTCACCACACTTGGTGCAACCGCAGGTCTGAGAAAATAATCTAAGACCCAAACCATCCTGGTTACAAACTCTTCTACCTGCTGCCATCTGGCAGGCGCAACAGATCTCTGTATGCCCGCACAACCCATTGGAGAAACAGCTTTTATCCCACTGCCATCACACTGCTGAACTCACAACACAGATTCAACATCACACCAATAACCAGACTGGACTGAACTGTTCACCAATGCTCGCTCACTCACTCATTCACTCACACACTCCCTCATCACTGCACCATAGTCCACACTCTACAGATGTTTTAATTATCAGGTACTCTTGTGCAATTAGATATTCATATTTATTTATAGTCTGCAATTTTATTATTTCAATATTTCATTTCATTTCACTCGGAATACTACCTCCTGTGCAAGCTATGCAGCCGTATTAGGGCCGTATACATATATATATATATATATATATATATATATATATATATGTCACTTGCCATATATTCCAGTGCAATTTATACCTTTGTGTGTACATAACAGTCATGCTGTTAAGTGTTCCCTTTAATTTTTTGAACAGTATATATATGTGTGTATGTACATATGTGTGTATGTGTATATGCATGTATGTATGTGTGTATGTATGTATGCATATGAGTATATGCATGTATGTGTGTGTATGTATATACATATATTCACATTCTTGTGCAATATTCCACTTGTATATTATTATAGCACCCCTTGATCTCTGCTGTATATAAGCATGCACATAATGTATCTTTAGCTGTATTTAATTCTATCCTAAACGTACAACTTCTGTCATATTTAAAAAAATATTTTTATATATTTTCATATTTTAATTTTGATTTTCTAACTCTTACTGTGTGCATCTGCGGGCTAGCCCCAAATGACATCTTCTTGTACTGACACAATGACAATAAAGCATCTATCTATCTATCTATTTGTATGATGCAGTCTTTGGGGTGTGTTCAAGTGCACCCTTAAGGGATTCCTCCAACTTATTCATCCATCCATCCATTCATCCATCATTTGAACCACTTATAATTAACCAGAACTGCAGGGTGGGCCTATCCCAGCTTTCACAGGGTGAAAGGCAGAGAAACACTCAGGACAGGTCTCCAGTCCATCACAGGGCAGATACACACACTCATGCACATACAAACCTAGGGTCAATTTAGCATTTCCAATTCACCTGACTACATGTGGGACTGTGGGAGAACTATGGGAGGAAACCAGAGGACCTGGCAGTACATGTGGATTCCACACAAAAAGGACCTTTTGTGCCTGCTCAGTGTGAATGCCACACAGACTGCTTACCTTCTCTGTTTGCATATTCGCCTCCACCTGCACCACTGAGCTCTCCTGCTCAGCCAGTTGCTGCACAGCTGCATCCACGGCAGAGCTCAGCTGTGCAGATGACCTTCTTGTGTGTTTTCCCCTTGTCACTGTTGCCTTGGCATCCTGCCGGAGAGAGTGTGCAAAGCCATTTAGCATGTCATCTTCTACTAATTTATCCTCAAACCAGGCTTGGCATTTTTTGGTGGATGCAGTATATGGTGGTCAGAGTATGAAGGCAGCCAAACTGCAGTAACAGTCTAACCAGATCATTTTACTTGTTTATGGATGTGAATGCATTACAGGCGAAACAACAGAGTAATGCAGAAATTGTACAGTTTATTATAATACCAATTCAATTATATTTATAAGTTGTCATAAAACAGCTTTACAGAGTCCAGGTATGAGCTCCTAGTGAGCAAGCCAAAGGTGACAGAGGCGAGAAAAAAGTTTTATTGTCATATACAGACAACAATGTAGCATCATTACCTGTAAAGAATTTCTTAGTCTCATGTTCCCCCAACTTTACATAAACATACATAAAAGTATACAGATTCATTTTTTAAAAAATGAAAAAAATTGAAAAAGTAGAAAATAGGTACAATGTTAAGAAAATAACATTTTTAAATATTGTTTAGTATTTACAATTATAGAAGATAGTTTAATATTTACAAGTATTAATAGCACGTCTAGTGCAAAATAATGCAGTGAGGTATTTAGACTGTGGGGTGTAAAATTGTGCAAGGAGGATTTAAAGTGGCATTGTTTAAAGTAAAGAAAATCAGTAAATTGTTGTGTGCAGAATGTCAGCAGTTCAGAAGCCTGACGGCTTGTGGATAGAAACTGTCTCTGAGTCTGCTGGTACGGGTCTGGATGCTCCTGTATCGTCTGCAGGAGCGTAAAAAATCTGTGGCTGGGGTTGCTGGGATGAGAGAGGATCCGCTGCGTCTTCCTGCTACAGCGTTGTCTGTACAGGCCTTGGATGGCTGGCAGTTTAGTCCTGGTGATGTGCTGTGCTGATCTGACCACCCTCTGCAGAGCTTTGTGGTCCAGAGCATTACAGCTGCCATACCAGGTGGTGATACAGCCAGACAGAATACTCTCGACGGTGCATCAGTAGAAGTTCTGGAGTCCATGCCAAACCTTCTCAGGTGCACTAGAAAGAAGAGCCGCTGCCTTGCTGCTTTTATGATCACACCAACGTGGTGTGACCAGCTCAGATCTTCGCTGATGTTGATGCCCAAGAATTTGAAGCAGCTCACTCTCTCCACCTCTGCTCCCTTGATGTGGCCTCCTCCCTGTAGTCTCCTGTAGACCACGATGAACTCCTTGGTTTTGCTAATGTTGAGCAGCAGGTTGTTGTCCCGGCACCATGATGTCAGGGTTCTCACCTCTGCTCTGTATGCCGACTCATCTCCATCAGAGATGCAGCCGATGATGGTGGTGTCATCGGCAAATTTGATGATGGTGTTGGAGCTGTGTGTTGCCGTGCAGTCATAAGACTGTGTCTTGGTCCCAAAGGGTATTTGGAATGGCATTTCAGAACACTATGAAAATGATATTCCCACTTCTGAAGCTTTCATGATTCTGGGGATGAGCAAATACGTCGGTCGTAGAATTTTAGTAGTAGAAGTCAGTATGAAATTCGGAAGCCAATGAAGTCTTGATCATTTTGGGCTAATGTGGTCGCATTTCCTGGTTCTAGTGAGGACTGTAGCTGCCACATTCTGGACTACTTGAAGCTTATTTAAGTTCTTGTTGGAACAACTTGACAGGAGGCTGTTACAATAATGGAGTCTAGAGGTAATAAAGGTGTGGGCTATTTTTTCTGCACCATGGAAGCGTAATGCACTTCTTAACTTAGCAGTATTTCATTAGATGAAGGAAAGCTGTTTTGGTAACAGTACCTATATGTGTGTCGAATGACAGATCGGAATCCATAGTGACACATAGTGAGATTTTTTACACTACACATTGTAGAAGCTGGGGAACCAGCAAGATCAAGCAATCGACCTGACAGTTTGTTTCTCGTGGCTTTTGGACCTAGAAGAATCTACATGGAGCAGGAGAAAGATTTGTGACATCCAGTCTTTTGTCTTTAATGCAGTCCTCAATCTTATTTATTTAATCATCCATTTAATCATCCAATAATGGCTGCATTTACAAAGTAAATAAAAGAGGTCCTAAAATGGAACTTTGCGGGACACTCTGCTGATCACCCGTTCCTCGCTGATGATGTCACTGTCCTCAGTTGTCAATTAGCGCTAGCCACCTGGCTAACCTCGAAACGGACGTAGAACTCGTTCAGTGTTTAATGCAGAGTCAGTGTTTATCGTCACAATGTCCTTGGCTTTGTAGTCTGTGATGGTACACAGTCCATGCCATATACTCCATGTTTCGCCCTGCTGAAAGGCTGGCATCTCTCACCATGCGCAGACCAGTGTTGCACCTCCCTTGTGACTATTTCATCCCTGCGTATGCTTCGTTTATACCGAGGGATAAGGAAAATTGAGTTGTGGTCGGACTTTCCAAAAGCCGGATGTGAAACAGCCTTGTGCCCTGCTTGCACTGCGTGTAGCAATGGTCCAAAATTCTAGTTCCCCTCGTCGATGTTTGCTTTATTAAAGTATCCTGTTACAATAAGGGCTGTGCCTGGATCATTGTTTTGAAACGCACTCAGCACATCCTGTAGTTCAGACAAAGCCATACCTGTGTGAGTGTGGGGTGAGATTTAGACTGCCGAGGCGATGACAAAGATGAACTCGCGGGCAGGTAGAAAGGGTGACACTTAATGGACAGGTATTCCAAGCAGCTGCTGGAGAGAGTAGAAATGCTCCTGGCATCACACCACTTGCTGTTAACCATGAAACACACTCCACCTTTGGTTTTGTTTGACTCTGCTGTTCTGTCCATGTGTAACACTGAGAAAGAGTCACCCGGAGTTATGGCACAGTCCGACACGGTGGGAGTCAGCCATGCCTCAGTGAAGCACACAAATGTTACAATCCCTCATGTCTTGTTGGAAAGTAACTCTGGCCCTTAGGTTGTCCAGCTTGTTCTGCAGTAACTGTACAGTGTTACAGTGTGCTTGCTGTCTCAGCCTGTTGCAAACACCGGAACATGTCCCCCAGCATTTCTTTGTTCTATGCCACGGCCGAGCGTTGCGTCTGTTGTTGTTTTCTGAGCCATGCAATTTCTCAGTTGGTCACAAGTCAGGTTTAAAAGTGTCCAAAATTACGTGTGCAAAGTTGTTACCAATGTTGAGAAGTCTTTTGCTATCATAAACTACTAAACCAGCTGACTTTGGAACATGAAAAAACAAATCTTGATCCATGCGTGGGTGCTGAGGATTCTCCATTAACTCTTACAAACTGATTGCGGTCAGTCAGGTAAGAATGGCCTATGGAATGGCCAGTGGTGTTGAATACCGCACCGAGGTCAAGCAAAACCAGAGATAAATTCTTTGTCAGCAGACAGTAAAAGATAATTTACTGTCTTTACTAAGTCTGTTTCTGTGCTGTAATGAGGCTGGAAACCAGATTGGAAATTTTCATATATATATATATATATATATATATATATATATATATATATGGTTCTTATGTAGTAATGAACATGACAGTAGGGCCATGACTTTTTCTAAAACCTTAGATGTAAATGGTAGATTAGAAACAGAGTATGCATGGATCAAGATTTGTGTTTTTTATCAGAGACGTAATAACTGCTAGTTTAATGGTTTTTGGTAGATACTGAATATTAAGTGAGGAGTATAGTACTGATAGGAGAGGTTTGATAATTACTGGTAGGACTTCTTTAAGCTTTAAGCAGGCTTATAGTAATAGAATCGAATGTACAGGTAGAAGATTTCAAAGAAAGAATAATTGCAGATTTCTGCATGTCAGACTGGATTAAGAGATGCTGGTCTCTCTTCGGAATATTATCTGCGACTGCTGAATCAGGCAGCAAAGAAGTGTGGAGAAGTCAAATTTCTAGTTTGAATTTCTTATCTAATGATTTCTACTTCATTGTTGAAAAAGTCCATAACATCCTCACTACTATAGATTGCAGATACCTGTGGTTCTGCACCTTCCTGGTTCCTTGTTAGTTTAGAAATTGTACTCAAAAGAAACCTGGGATTATTTATTAGCTTCAGTGAGGGATGATAAATAGGCTGAGCGTGCTGTGGTAAGCGCTCTCTAGTAGTCTCTAAGCCTCTCCGTCCAGACGGAGTGAAAAGATTCCAATTCAGTTGATCACCAGTCTTCAAACATTTTGCTTTAAGGCATGTGTTTGGTCATTATACCAAGGGGTGAGCTTTTTCTGTCTGACTTTTTTATATTTTAGAGGCGCGACGTAATCTAATGTAGATTGAGTTCTCAAAGCATTCAGGTAAGTTATCTAAATTTGCTGGACGGAATGAAGTACCGAATGGAATTGATATAACTGGGAGGTTTTCAATAAAACTATTAGCTGTGGGAGATGTTATTGTAAAACTAACATGAAAGTGGGGGGATGTACTTACATTATGATATAGATGAAGTTCATGTGTAATGCGGTAGTGATCTGAGATTCTGTGGACCCTGGAAGAATAGCTATGTTATCAACCTTAATGCCACGAGTCAAGATTAAATCAAGCGTGTGACCACAGCAGTGAGCAGAATGAGTTACATGTTAGGTAAAGCCGACTGTATCTAGAATTGAGGAAAATGCAGATTTCAGAGGATCCTGTTCTTTTTCAAAGTGAATATTAAAATCACCAACAATCACCAATAGCGCCATGTACTGCTAAATTAGCTAGAAAATTAGCTGAATTATTTTAAGAACTGGCCCTGGTGGCCTGTAGACAGTAATTCAAGATGTAGATGTAGATTAGTAACGTGAAGGAATAGAGACTTGGACTCTTGGACAAGAACTTAAACTCTGTTTTCTGTTTAATACTTAAGGCACTACTATATATTGTTCATATGCCTCCCCCTCTACTGTTTAGTCTAGGGCTGTGTACGTAGTTGGAGCCTGGAGGAGAGTTGAGTTTCTTATCAGTTATTTCATTAACAAAGACCGTTTAAGGTGTGAGTACTTTGATGTTTAGCAGTCCCAGCTTTAGCTTTATATCTAAAGTGAACTTACAGGTTGATTGAGAGAGATTAATTAAATTACTCAAGCATACTTTTTGTATTTTTCTACTTTTTTGTTAAGTTCGGTCTTGATAGAATGGAACATAGGTGGCAGATGGTTGGTTAAGCCAGTTTTTCTGGCACTGGTTAGTCATCAGCGACTACCTGAGCTGCACTGCCGGCTAGCTAACAGACTATGGGCTGTGCTGCAAGAGATGGGAGCAGCACCCTGCTGCATTGGGATGGGGACAGAGTAGACTACGGCATCTGACAAAGTCTGGGCTAATTTACACACCTCTTTAACACTACTCTTAGTGACCTCTGACTGCCACAGATGAATATCATTAGCCTGTACATGAAACACTATTCTCTCATACCTACGACCGGCTAACAGCTTTAAGTTCCCTACAATGTCTGGCGCTGTGGCACCCAGGATACACCTAGCAGTAGCTGGTGCAGGAGCCCCTAAAGGAGTAATTAATTTCATGTGTTGAATAACTGAATCATCTATAACCAGGGCACTTTGAACAGGCTTCTCAGAGGGTGTTTCACTGAGTGGGGTGAACTTCTTTGACACGTGTTTGGGAGGAAGGGAGCCGTGCTCATGTGGGGAAGCTTTCGCGCGAGGGAGAAGTCAGTGCCACCAAACTTCCCTGTTGCTCTGCTGCCTTGGCTCTACAGCCGGAGTTGGGAACTTCCCTTATGGCACCTGGACTTGCTAGTAGTAAGCTTGCCTCTGGACTCCTATCCCTAGTTAACGTACTGATGCGCTCCTCTAATTCTGAAAATTCTCCATCAGATACATAACTAATGTATACTTCACACAAGTAAACTTCTTGCTAATGCTAGTGATGGAGAGAGGGACCGAACTAAACATGCCGCACTCACCAAACTCCATCACCAAATGCCACACTTAAACGTACCATTCATCAGGCCAGTCTTCTCTCATCTGTGGGTTAATGGCATTGTAGACCAATGAAAAAAGTTTAATAGTTGTGAAAACAGTCAAAGTAACTTACTAGTATTTAGTAATTAGCGACTAGAACAGAAAAAAAACACTGAAGCAATGCTGAAACGCTTAGCAGCACCAGCAGCAAAACAGGAAGTGATGTCGACTACTCGTCCTCCGCAAGTGAAAGGATAACATATAAACAGTGGAAAAACAAAAGCACTTTCAATGAATAATGTCATGGCTTGTCTCAGTAACAGGTGTGGGGGTGAAGTCTAATATTCAAACAGAAGTTTGTAAATAATTATGTTACCAGGCATACCGATTTAGTTAGCAATTTATGCTGTGTCCATCAAGAAATTAACTGAAAAATTTTCTGCTGCATGCAGTTGTATACAAAACACCCCTGTTCAAGTGACATCTTCCTTTGATGTTCTATGGGAAAAGAAATTTCCCCTCCACAAGTTTTCAATTCTTTTCATACATGCATGAAATATCATTGATGTTTCTGGAGTCACCTTGGCCACAGTATTAGCTGTACTGTCGATCTGCATGGCTGTGTCGCTAGCTAGTGTTGCATTTTCCAGAGTGGGCCTCAGCACTCTTTCAGCCTGCCTCACTTTTTTCTTCACTTCTGTCAGGATCTTCTCTTCCATTGCGCTCTCTCGCTTCAGAGCTGCCCTGCTCTGAGTCCGCAGGACAGGCCATTCCTGATACATGCCTGTGTCAGAGGAGAGAATTACAGACTTTACACACACACACACACACATATATATATATATATATATATATATATATATATATATACACAAATAAATTAGGGCAATAGAGGATAACACTCCTGCGTGCGGATTCTGTGGCTAATAACTTTACCTTCTAGATTCTTCAGTAAAGAGAAGGCCTCAGACTCTATTTTCTTCCCATGTACCACTGAAGAAAGAGCTGGTTCTTTCAGGCCTTGTGCAAGGGCTGTCAGCTTCAAAAACGGGTGAGAAGACAATGAGAAATAAGCAAAGACACAATGTCACCGCTGCAAAGATAAATACAAGCTTTTAGGCAAAATCTCTCCATAGATGATGAATTTTGGCAGACTCACTTTCCTCATTGTACATTATGCATTGTGTTTTATGTCATTCACATTTATATATTTATAGTTGCACCATTTGATTTATATAATAATGCATACACTGAAGCTTTATTTGGTTAGCTCCATTGTATCCTGTTTGTCAATGATCAAGGGCTCTTAGGACCACCACTGAGCAGGAATTATTTGGATGGTGGGTCACTGACATGTTTGTGTGTGTGTGGGTGTGTGGGGGTGTGTGTGTGTTTGTGTGGGTGTGTGCAGAACAGAGTGCATCACACACAGCAATGCTGCTCGAGTTTTTAAACACCTCAATGTAACAGCATCTGGCAGCCAGAAACTGACCACTGGTTAAGTTTGGTCGGTCTGTGCAGCATCAGATGAGTTATCACCAATAACTTTACACATTTTCATTGCTGGAACAAAACCTTGCTTCTCACAAAAAAGGAAAAATTTCTGTTAAATGTCAATGTAAGTTAATAAAAAGTCATTTTAGACCATTTTGCTTGATCTTCATGAGCATGTCACTGTCACGAAATGGCCTTGTCCGGACTGAGAAAAGGAGGCACAGGTGCAGACTTCCATGATGAAGGTGGTTTATTAATAACACAGAACAGAAACAGGCACGGGGGCCAGACACGATGAATTGAAACACGATGAATTGAGTAGGAGGACACAGACCTGGGTAAAGTGAGGGTAATGCTTCACACCAGAAACTAAGAACTGAACAACTTAAATACCAAAGTGACAGAACAAAGGACCAATGAAAAGACAGACAATAATAGCTCCTAATCTCTGTTCAGATGAGAGTCTTTTACTGACAGCCTATCAGAGATTAGGACACACCCACTAAGGCACTACAAAAGTAGTCCAAGGACGGCCCCTAGCGGCCGTAGGCAGGAATCGTGACAGTGACACTGTGTAAAAGGCAGCTTACTTTTTTAAATATTTTTTTTAATACAAAAAATTGAGATACAAGAATTTGTTCCAACAGTGATAATCCTCAAGAAGGATCAGCGGGTTAGTAGAATCTAACTGAGGGGCCAGTAGATGGAATACTGAATGTGCCTGAGTGGTGGCAGTTGTCTGGCCTCTCTGGATTGGTTCAGCCAACCTGGTGAAAGTCCTGAATGATCCTCAGGTTCTTGCGCGCATTGTCCAGCTGAGGCTCCATCTCCTTTCCTGTCTTATTGACCAAATGCTCCTTTGACTGCACTATAAAGTCCAGTTCCTCAGTCCTATTGGCTAAATCCAGGCTCTGAAACGGAAAGTAGTTACATTTTAGTTTGTTTCTGTACATTTCTACCCTAAGAGCTCATGCTGACATTTAAAAACATACCAATTTCAACTGATCAACAAAAAATTGGAAACACCTATGCTTGGTGTTCTATCACCAATAGTTTGGAGGTCCTAAGCATAATGTGACTTGATATTAAAGGTTTTAGGCTCAAATATGTCATTTGACATATGATGTGGTATTTCAAGATTAAATCACTCAGCTTCATATTTGACAGAATTATTTTCATTATTATTATTACCATATTCATGTGCATCAGTGTTCTGACACTACATTAGCCATAATGCATTACACAAATACATTATAATTATTAAAAACTCCTTCCACCACTGTGATAAAGAAATCCAGACCCTTTTGTTACTAGATATTACCACGAATTTCATTATGATTTGAATTAAAAAGTCTCTGGTGTGGATGCAGTCTGGTTTAATGAAAATAAAACATCTTAAATATTATATTAATGCCTCATTCTGACTTCAAAACAAATTGCAAAAGATTTAAGCGGATAGAATATGAATCAGATATGAATGTTTTATTTTAATTGTACAAACCCCATTTACCAAAAAGCTGGGACACTTTCTAAAAATGCAATAAAAATTGAATTTGGCTATTCACTTTATTCAACAGGCAAAAGGACAAAGAAAATATTTTCAGTGTTTTCACTGACAAATTTAGTTCTATGTATATGTAGATAATTATTTCTATGAATACATAATCATATTTAAATAATGCAGCATAATGACAGTAATAGTTCTATATTTTAATACTTGCAGTGAATGGAAAGTATTTCTGCTTGTTTGATTATTAGTGATTAATAATAGATGTTAGTAATGATGAGTGCGTTTGTGGGCCTTGAAACTCATAGTATGTGCAGATGCACCTGGATCAGTGCAGCTTGTGTTGCAGGTTCTTCTTCACTGAGCTGTTGTGAGGAGGATGTGGTGTTGGCCTCTTCTGCTGTGGAGTTGATCCTTGTGTTCTTTTGCGGTCTGGGCAGAGTCGAAGTGATGCTGTGTAAAAGGTCCTCTGCATCAGTGTGTGGCTCCTTTACTGACAGGTAGGCAGCTAGGGTCTCATTTGCCTGAAGTGTGAGGTTCTCCTTTAGCTGCTGCATCTCTGTCAGCCTGACACATACACACACACACACACAATAAATCAGCATAATGCTTTATGCACAGACACCGTGCATACAGGACATTGTGTATACTATTTAAATTTGGGATAAATTGCATTGGGATAAGGGAGTTATTCCTTTCACAAATAATATGCTTCACTTATTATTTCCTATTCAGAGGTACAACAAATATATACTCCAACACATGTTTACACATAAACGCTCCAAATATTACAGTTTGCCAAAGAACTTTATTTCTTGAAGACACCAAGCACTTCTGCTCCTCCCACAAAATGACGCGTGTCTGGCTGTGTAGGCGGCACCCAGCGAGTGGCAGCCTTTTACGGCAGCTCTGCTCGTTTCTGAGCTTCTTTCTTTATTTCCTATTTTTATTCTCTTTACTACTAATTTCTAGTTACTAAATCCACTACCGTTTTGTGTTCGTTTTGGCCATCCCTGTTTTGTATTTTTTTACTTTTTTCGCCTGTGTTTGGAGACCCGGAGTGTGGCTCTTTTGTTTACTCTCGGGATCAGCTGATTAGTGCTGTGCCCCACGGTAGTGCTGCCAGTGGCCAGACCTGACTTCCCCAGTGAGCTGAGGAGGAAGAGATGGGGTGTGTCGCAGTGCGTGCGAGGGTCGTCACCTGAGAAGGAGACGATACAGACCAGCATTCCTTTCCATCATTATAGGGAATGTAAGATCTCATCCCAATAAGATGGATGAGCTAGCGAGTGCTAACCCAGTGCCAATGCCCCAACAGAGACAATAAAACACTGGACTTACTGTATGCTAACACTAAGGAGGCATACAGTTCATCACCTCTCCGCACCCTTGGAAGATCGGATCACAACCTGGTGCACCTTGTCCCTTTGTATAAGTACACAGGGAGCCAGCAGTCACCCACACAGTGCAGAGATGGGGAGGACATTGACAGTCTTGTGATCTGCATCATGGACTAACACCGCACCCACCAGGACTTTCCAAACAGCAAACCCTGGATTACTCCAGAAATCAAGGCTATTCTCAAGCAGAAGAGGAGGGTCTTCAAGTCAGGAAATAAGGAAAAGCTGAACAGTGTCAGTAGAGTCTGGAGAGGCCAGTGGAGTCTGGAGAGGATTCATCTGCTCCTGCCACTCCACACATACGGCCCTCCCACATGCACTCTCTAACATCTGCTACTGACGCCACTTCTTTTCCACTTCACACCTCCTTTACACATTATCTCTTCCACATTCCATGCGCACTGTTCCTCCCCCCAACAACGACTTCCAGAACACAATCACCCTGCTCCAGCCTATTTCTGCCATCAATGTTAGGAGGGAACTGAGTGGGATCAGTGCTAGGAAGACAGCAAGTCTAGATGGCATCAGTTCAAGGTTTGTCAAGTCCTGCGTGGATCAACTGTGTGGGTTGATTGGAGCACATCTTCAACCTGAGCCTGACGCTGAGGAGAGTACCACAGCTTTGGAAAACATCTTGTGTGGAACCGGTGCCGAAGATCCACCATCACAGAGACCTCAACAGCTACAGACTGGTGGCTTCAACATCCCATCTGATGAAAACCCTGGAGCAGTTCATCCTTGCTCACTGGACTCATTTCAGTTTGCCTACCAGCCTGGCGTTGGGGTAGATGATCATCCACCTCCTACATCATTCCCTCTCTCATCAGGAGAATGTTGGGAGCACTGTGAGAATCATGTTTTTTTATTTCTCCAGTGTCTTCACTACCACCCTACCCACAATCCTGAGAGACATACTGGAGCACACAGGAGTTGACCATCACCTAACCACATGGATCCTGGACTACCTCACTAACCGACCACAGTATGTAAGAAGGCTGTGTGTCAGACAGGGTCATCTGCAATACAGAGGCCCCGCAGGGAATGGTTGTGGTGCCTTTTCTCTTCATCATCTACACTGCAGACTTCTCCTACAACTCCACCAACTGCTTCCTGCAGAAGTTCTCAAATGACTTTGCAATAGTTGGCCTCATCACTGATACGGATGGCAAAATGCTAGAAATCAAATGTTAGCATACTTGTTACATTCCAATGGCTGTACCT
>JBBPCX010088816.1:0-25707 GCA_037974365.1 Hydrocynus forskahlii | reverse complement strand
CTCCTTATTAGTTTAAAGTGTTTGCAAACCAAATGTTATTGCACTTTTGTTCATATAGCAGTACTTTAAAAATAAAAGTGCACCATATACTACTTTTGAATGAATTATTTAATTTTGCGCACAACAATGTGATTAATAGCAGAAAACAATGATTTATATATATAAATCCATATTGCGCATTCATATTGTAGATTGTACATTATATTGTTCATTGTGCCTTTACATATTGTTGTTGTTTCATACTGCTGTACTTGAGAGCCACCATCGACCGGAATTGAATTCCTTGTATGTGTTCGCTCACATACTCAGCCAATAAATGCGATTCTAATTCAGATTCTGATCATTCAGGATTGATAATAGTAATAAATAAATAAATAATTCCTTTTCATTTTTATGTTTAATGATTTTGACTCAATCTAAATATTGGGCCCTGTGGCCTGTGGTCTCATGTATTTATTACTGAAGTGCTCAATGTCCTCTGTGGGGCTACATGGCTGGAATCAGAAAATCTTCCTGTTGGATTTGGCATCACATTTTACTATTTATTTTTGGCATGCCACAAGTAAAGCTTCCTGAAACTGGCACTTAAAGTGGCCTATCTAGAAGTCAGCATTATCCCTCTTAGAAATCATAGGTTCCTTGGTCCTGAAGCCCTCCTGTATATTTTTGTGTGTTCCCTGCTTCCACTAAACAGCTAATAAATATGTGGTTCCTGGGCTGAAAAGGGAGAGAAGGGAAACCCAAAAATGCACAGGGCAACGGGTTGTCAGGACCAGAAATGGGAACCTATGTCCTAGATGAATGTCAGAATTAGACAGCTCAGTGGTTGAGTTGACTTTCTTGGTAACGCACGTTTAGTCCGCAAGTATACATGCCCGAAGAAGACTGGATTGGGAAATTAAGACTGAGACAACACTTTAAAAAAAACTTTAGCTGAGTTTTCATTTGAAGGCTACACAGCATCCCATCTATGAAACAAGTCTTACAGACAGGACTAACAGTGGTCACTGCAGGTAAAATCAAGAATTTCCAAAAAGGCCCAAAAACAGTGTAAAGGAATTCATATTGGCTTTATTATAAATATACAGTCCAACATACTACAGGTATTAATTTTATGGTGAAAATACCATGAAAACATTTAAACCCAATATTATAAGCACTCACATTCAGTCCATATTATGTTGAACTCGTTTTACTCTTCCTCCATCAGCTCACTCTTTCCACGCCCAAACAGCTTATTATTCACAAGCAACAGTTTATTGCCATTTTGTAATTAAATATGAATACAATAGTGAATAGATAAATGTGATACAACAAAAGAAGAAACAATTAAAAACAGCCTTCAAAGAGTTAGAAAAAATTCTGGTTACAAGCCGTGCAAGGCAATAACCAAAGGCATTTGGAAAAATTACCCACATGTCTTTGATCCCTTTTGTACAAGGGACAGAAACCAAGAACAGAGTCAGCCATGTTGACCATAGCAAAGAGAGGCTATTAAAATAGCAACCCTGAGAGTATCTATTACTGACTGATAGAACAGCAGTGAACAGAGCCTCTTGCACTACACTTGTGTCCAGCATTGATTTATCACATGAGGGGCAAATGCCTGATTGTGTTTGTGTATACATTTCTATTTACAAAATATCATGTAAATTATGACAAAAAGGCACTAGTGGCATTATCTCTAAAGCTGGATTTAGTAGCCCTTTTGAAGAATATGTGTGTGCGTGTGTGTGTGTGTGTGTGTGTGTGTGTGTGAGTGAAAGAGAGAGAGAGAGAGGGAGATAAGGCTGTGAAACTCGTCATTCACACCTGCAGAAGTCTACAAAAGTTTGTTGGCTCTCTGGTTGGCCTCATCAATGCGAGCTTTATTCATGTCAGCCTGTACGAAAAACAGACAGAAAACTAAATGATACAGCATAGTACACAGAAATGCGCAACACCGCACTAATCTAGAATGTGTCTCCCTGACGTGTATATGCCCTGGAACTTAAACCTTGTCTTTCAAGTGGTGTAACACCTAGGGTTGTGTTCTTAAGACAGGAATTAAACCTTGTCCCAGCATTTTGAGTGGAGATCCAACATCAAAGGGAAAATAAAGTTCAAGAGGACCATTTGGACCATTGGACCCTGAATGGGAAACAGGGACTACAAAAATGGATATTCTGGGTCTCTACTACAGTCATTCAGTTAAGCACAAATGAATGAACACAGACTTAATGAATTCCTAAATGAACCCTACAGACAATTTAGATGCAGCAGACAGAGATTAAGCTTAAATACACTGGAGTATCCCTTTAATAAATGTGAACAGTTTCCTTACTTTGTCTGTAATGCGATCAATGGTTTTGTTCTGCTTGTCAATCTCGTTGCCCATATCCAGAGCCATGTTCTTCAGATTTCCAATGATGCTGCCCACCTGTTCCAGGTTCTCCTCCATCTCTACTTCCCGTTCATCATTCGTTATCCTGACCAAACAATAAATGACCAAACACACAGAAAAAGAAACATTCTCAGCTATTGCAAGCAGTTAAATAAAACTGAAAAAAATCTTACAAAATAAAGTCATACTATCCCCATATGCATGCTCTCAAGGCATCAAGTAAATTAACTAAAGAAAATTCCAAGTTACCTATTAATCGAAAACACTGTTTAGAATTTTTTGACAAAACCTATGCTCTTTTGAGGATGTCAGCAGCTTTGCCGGTTACAGTAACTATAATAACTTTGCTGCTAAGATGGTTACATTAACAATTAAACATCTAATGAGCACTGAGAAGTTTTTTAATGCTATAAACTACTTGGAGAAGCACATATGGCACTTTGTCTTTGAATTGAAGGTGAATGGGAAAGTTCTTTTTGTTACCACAGAATAGTCAAAACATGGAGTATGAGAGAAAGGCAGACTGCTTTTTGTCAGTAAAGAAGGTGGAATGAAGCCTTGACTTGAACTCAGTTTTTTCAGAAAATTAAAAGCTGTGACAAACAGGGTAAATGAGGCATTTGCCACATGACAGAAGGGAAGGGAAGTCCTTCTCATTCACAACATTCCACTAAGAAGGTGATTAGTTTATTTCAACAAAATAGGATACTCGTTTAAGCCCAGCAGGCGAAAAAAGATTTAGTCAAGTATCGATCAATCATTGGAGAATTGCATTCTGTACATACCCTGCACATTAGTTTAGCTAACTAGTTTATACATTACATAGTCTTTACATATATCAAGAAATTACAACTACGGCTACGACCTCTTGATGTAGGGACCAGAAGACGATGATGCGGGAGCAGCAGCCTGGCCATTGCGAACACTGGTTGGCTGACTGGACACCACACCTCCCTCTCCCCCCTCAGCGCTGGCATTGTCACTTCCTGTGCCCCAAGTCCGTTTATACCGCCCATCATGCTCAATAGACTTCACCCTGAAACACAAGCAGTCCAACAATCAACAGTTCTGCTAATGCAGAAGCTTAAATCAGCACCTAACTGGGGTGTCAAAACTAAGCAGTAAGTGCTGCTTAGTTTTGAAACAATGATTCCTAACTGTTTTGTAAGTTGAAATGTACCATATTGTCCAGTTAATAAGTGCTTGTAAAATTTGTAATTATAGTATTGTTGGAGTGGCTGAATCACATTTTAAGAAAATACATGATACACATATGATTACAAATCAGCTGAATTCATAGAACAATCGTCGATGGTCACATTGCTTGTACATTGTCAACTAACCTAACTTCTCAAAAATTCAGAATAAGTACTTTTGTTTATTAAACATTAATGTTTTTCATTATATTGTCCTTTGTTTTATCGGCTCTTATTCTGTCAGGGGTGGAGTATTCATTTTCTGAAAAATTATTTTGAATCTCCTTGGAGAAACAGCCATGCACTCAAAGCTGTAGGCTGCAGTTGTTGTACTATGGTAAAGACAGTACTGGTTACTTAGCATCAAACCTAACATCACCCTTAACCACTATAAAAACACTGCAATGCACAGTCATTCATAGCTTATTGTTTTATTAGTGAGTGAGTTCTTACCTGTCACAGGGACAGACACACAGGCCACAACACTTGGATAAATCAGTCAGGTTCTTCTCAGCCTGTCTCATGTCCTCATTGATTTGGTCCATGCCTTGCTCCACACGTCGCAATTGCTCTAAGTAAATTACATTAAGGGGACAAGCACAGCATAACTATGAAAGAGTCTTTACGCACCTACTAAAAGGATGCAATGCAAGCACCTTAGAGCAGCGTTTCTCAAACTTATTTGTCCTGGGGACCAGTCATGTCAGGCTTTGGGGCTGCAGGGCCCTGCATAAACGACCAACCCCCCCCCACCATACGTATCCACATAGATAGATAGATAGATAGATATCACTATTATAGATAGATGGTATTATTATTATTATTATTATTATTATTACACCACTACCACTACTGTTGTTATTATTACTATTAGTATTATAAGGGCTTATGCCTATGTAAGAACAATATTAAACAAGACCGAACAGGAGTGCTTTGGCTAAATTTGAAATTATTGCCAAATAAATATATTATTGCCAAGTAAATATACAGATATATAGTAATTAGGCTTGTTGTTGTTATTATTATTATTATTATTATTATGTACCTATGCCTATATACAAGAACCAAGAAACCTAGTTTTTTTCCACTTTTTTTATTTTATTGTTTTTTTGGGTTTTTTTTTAACTACACTTTTGAACACTGCCAAATGGTGCTGAACGTGCAAACCAACCTTTAACATAACTTAAATTACAGGTCTAGTCACCCACAGAGATTATTTGGCACCAAAAATTTTAAATCAACATTTTAATGTGATGGGTGAGCCTGCTATCTCGCTACTGACTGGTCGAAACGAGGAAGGCACGCTGACAGAGTCGCTCGGAGCGTGTTTTCTGAGTTCAGCATGTTTCTGTCCTTTATTTTTCATGGCTGTCAGTTAAGAAAAAGCGGTCTCGCACAGATACGTGGAGTGGAAGGGCATCATTTGATGGAAAGAATCCAGACTCGCTTGCTTTGAACACGTCATGATTTATTGATAGCTCTCGTAACGCGTGTGCGTTTGTGAAAAGTTTGGAGTGAATGAGACAAAGGGCGGGAACGCTGAACATTCTAGAATGCTGAAACAAGGGCCGGGCCGTGACGTCGAGGGGGCGGGGCACATAGTGACAGCAGCGCTGAGATCAGAGCTGATCTGACTGAATTTTGATTGGTGCAGAAGCGAGGCTCCGCGGACTGGCAGGAACCCTCTCACGGACCGGCACCGGTAGTTTGAGAAACGCTGCCTTAGAGTATGTGAACAATTTGCTAAAGGACACACCAGAGATCCAAACAGAATGAATGGCTGGACTATACTTACCTCCCTGCTGGTCCAGCATAGTCATGGTTTTAACTCCAGTCTCCTTGCTCTAAAAAAATCCAGATGTTCAAGAAATGTGTAAAAAGATGACTTGGCTTCACTTGATCTTTGATCTCACTTGAGTTATCACTAATTTATGTTCATGAGAAATTCACTGATAGAGTCAAAGGCAACCACTTTTTGCTTAGAAGAACATTCAACTGAATGACTGGACTTGGGCTAATGTAAGGGAATTTGGGAAGGTAAACACAAAAGCTCTCACCTCCTCTGCCATCTGCAGCATTCGCCTAGTGCTCTCCAGAGACTGCAAAAGAAACTTCAGTTATTCTCAGTCACTATTAGATACTCAGCGCCCCGCCTCATCACTTCTACTGAGATCTTTGTGTCATATACAAACACACAGGACTACAGGGATCAGATGTGCAAACAACAATTTTGGAGTGACTACATTACTGTTTTAAAAATGTGTTAAATTCATGCAACATTTCTTCATTGAAACTGAACTTGGTAGCCTTTTTGAAGCTAAGCTTTGTCACAGCTACCAACGCTTCCTAGCTCAGTGAGAAATCTTTTTGCCCTCCACTACCCAAACCTCACCCAGTCCCCTTCCTTCTTGCCTAGGCAAGCACACCTTGCTACAACAACAGGCTAGACTCCTAAAATGATATTCATCCTGTAACATGGAAAAACTGTCAGTTGTTCTGTATGAGCGTTTGTCAAATGTACCCAAAGTAAATGTAATTGGTAACAGAGACAAGTAAAGCTGCATTATATTCCTTTCTCTAACCACTATGTAGACATTTGTTTTCAAGCAATTACACACAGCACTGGTCTGGATGCACACTAACATGTAAATGTAATTCTGCCATACGTGAACACACCACAGCACACAGTATGAATAGCACGGAATTCTTCCTCTGCATAAACCCATTCACTAAGTGAAGCAGCGGGGAGCAGTGTTTGTGGATGGTACCTTGCTCAAGGGTACCTCAGATGTGCCACTAGCAATCTTGGGATTCAAACCCACGACTTTCTGACTGCAGGGCGAACACCCTAACCACTAGGCCACCAGCTGCCATTGCTGAGTAGAACTGATTGATGCTAGAGGGGTCACTTGGGGTGGTAAATGAATGATGGGAAACTGCTTATTCCATATTTTTGAATAGAGAGGTTCTTTCCTTTTGCCATATGCTGTAGTGGTAGAACATGCTGTCATAGAGAATACTGTGTCCCCATAACTGAAGTCTCAGAACACTGTTCTTGAAAACATACCATTACAAATTTAAGTGTGCTCAAAACAAGGCTGTTTACAAGGCTGCATGGTACCATCAGTGGTGTACCATTGCTGATTGCACAAATTCTGTTATGAGGCACAGAACAACAGTTCTTTTATCACATACTACATTCAGCTTGACACAATATGGTGACAAATGAACTATTTGACCCTTTTTAAAATGATAATTGGCTGCAAATAAAATGACCAAAAGACAGTTAATATGCCTAATAACATTTGGAAATAAAATCAAATAAATTCTTTACAAAAACAGGCATGTATACCTTGTAACAGGCATGTATACCTTGTAACATCTGTACTCATCTCAATACTCCTTTTCCTCAAATAGATGTTTAAACATAGTTCTGGTGTTTTTTAATTTAATTGCAAAATGAAGCCACACTTTCCACTGCTTCTTAATCTTCCACAATGTCTTCTTGTCCAAAGTCTGATGTCATGGCATGTGAGTTTTTGCAGTGTGCTACAGAACAACATGACGATAAAGGAATTCCAATAAATTGGACAATTTGGAATTTCTTGACTCCCATTATTAGCCTTTGCCACCTTCATAAATGTACTGAAAGCGCACTGGTCACAAAATTGTTGGCTTTTGTGTTTTCACAAGTAAATACCTTTGGCATAAGTTTTTCTTCATGTTTGGAATTGTTGACTGGCGCTAAACTTAGCTATACAGGACAGCTGAGGAGAGACTGACCATTACAACTATGAGGTCACACGAACTGGTTAGAGAGTGAACTTGAAGTCAATGAGTTTAAACTTCAAAACTTGTCAGGCAGGACTGTATACGTACCTTACAACAAAAGAGAAGGAAAAACAAACCATTTCATTTCCTGTTCTCAAATTTGACTACAGTTCACTCGCTGACCCTTACACTGGAAAACAGCATACCTAAGGTGCTTGTCATACAATTAAGCCATAAAAAGGTAAGAGAAGCACAAAATTCTACAAGTAGTAGCAAAATGTTAGGTTATTAGTTTACCCCATGTTGCCCTTGCTGTTCCTCTGTGGGCAGAGGGAGACTTTCATGTTATTGGTACCCAACATGGGTTATGCACTCCAGAAAAAGCTCAGCTCTCAAGAGGCACAGACAGAGAGAAAATGCAGGGAGAGAAAAACCAGAAGAAAAAAGATTAGGAAATGTGGTAACAAAATTTAGGCAACTACAAGTGTCACTTACTGCTGATCAGAAAAGTTACCACAGAGAGAGACAGAGCACAAGTGCAGACAGACAGCTAAAATGAGTTAGTTAGAAATAAACTAGTGCAATAAAGAAAACATACCCGTGGTTATTACAGTGAATGTAAAGCATCACCAGAAACACCTGAATACCTGTTTTAGCCATTCTTTGTAACACAGTAACAAGATGGCATGCATACCTCATCAGTCACTTGGTTGGCTCTCAATGTTATTTGTTCCACCGACATGTCTTCCATCTTGCTGGTGTCGATATTGCCTGACCTGCCTGCAGCACTAAGTTCTACACTCTGGGCTCTGAGGGTCAGAAGTGAGAGGTTGAAGTGTATTAGGTACTCACACAAAATGAACAGAAACTCCAAAACCACAACACAAAGGATTAGAAAGCCCATTTGAGGCGCACATGTTAGTCAGTTAAAGAACACATTTTTACATTACAATCATTTTTGTTTTAACATTTTAGATATTATAAAATGAACAATCACCCACATCTGGCACTAGGTTTGTTGAGTCAGTTTAAACTTTAAGAAGTAAAAGGTATGGGAAGAAATTCTTCCCCTGGAATGCGACAGGAAAAAGGAAAGAAAGATAAGACCATCTCTGACATAGATAAACAGACAAAAAGATGTTTTATCCTTTGTCTGTTGGCTATGTTAATGTAACTAAAATGATCATTTCTTTTAAAAAATTATTCACTGACTTTCCTTTGGTGCCCACTAACACCCAAACAACATTACTACTGTGGCCTAACTGCTGCCTGAATAATCTAGCTACCTAAAAAGTGTCCTAATGTGTCACCTAAATGTTTGGTCGGTTAACTTTAGTGCCCCTGAAAATGAGATCAGTACAATTTTTAAACAAATCTCATTGTTTATCATATTATTTTTATTATAATTATATCCAATAGGGCTCAGTGAATTTGCAACCAGCTAGTATGCGCTACTGTTATAGATAACCAATTAGCAGTAGCTAGGATTAACTAGGATTAGCTTTGGGATTAGGAACCCTCCACTCAACAAACCTCTCACATCTCCAAGGCAATCCTTGAAGGTTTTGGGGTCAAGGCTCACACAAAATTATTTTGAATATTTTAATGTATGCTGTCTCACCACGTGAGCAGCTAAGTAACTAGCAAGCAAGTATGGAATACTTTATATTGGAATAACTGTACTTGCAGGTTAAACTAATTATCCGTTTTTAATTTCCACTTCCAGGAAGCGTATACGGACAAATTTGTCACTGCTGTGTTTAAAAAAGGAATTCATATATACTGATATATGCTATTACACAATAAAAGTCACTTTTATTTGGGGCTTTTGAACAATGGTTATTTCACTTATTTAGGGCTGCAGTAGTTTGCCGTATATTTACTGTATATTGGATTTACTTTATTTTTATATTAACTTCACATTTACTCAGGAAAAGATGAACTGGGAAGTCTGTTTGCTAAGCATGTGGGCAGCAGAAGACATACACTCATTTTCTAATATTTATCTAGTAGCTTCAACTCAGGCAGGTCTCTAACTAAATACTGACACTCAGTGGTTAAAAGTAATAGCAGGGTATATAGTAGGTCTGTTTCTTTTCATTGAGCAAAGAAGTGTTACAATACAGAAGGACATTACCGTCACTTGACAAATTTTGGAAACATAATGACCAAAATTTCAAGCACTACTGAATTTAATGAACTCCTCAAAATGATTTTAAATTCTTAGAGAATAACATTAATGAGAGATACCACTCATGTTTATCTGACAGTCTATACATCAGTCATTACTATAACAGGTCTCAAATTTTCGAGCAGGGCCCCTGCTTTAGGAATCACTTGGCCAAATACTTTCTTTAGTGTACAGTACAGAAACAGTGTACAGTTAAAACACCTTGTGAGGGAACTTGCAACAAAAAGTTCTATGTGGTGTATTTGTGTGAGTAAGTGTAGAACAGACTTACTGTTACTCTTATTTTACCCATAAACATAAACAACACGGTCCATGTCTTTGGTTACAAGATCTATTCGCTTATACCTTTCAGAGAATAGTAGGGATGTGGTTTCAGATTTCAAAAATGTTAGTCTGACATTGACAAATGTATTATTAGTTAAACAAATCAAAGTTTTGTCATGTGGTCTCCATAATGCAGATGAGCAAATCAATGAGAAATAAAGCACATTTCTTGTAGGTGGCGTGTGAGCCCGCTAACCAATCTCAGACCGAAACTCATACATAAATATATCAACTGTATAATTTGACACATGAAAAGTCCACACTTATAAATTAATCAGATATGTTTAATATGATAGCTTTTCTACATCATGCAGCCCCAATTCATTTTTCCTTTCGGCAAAACTCTTGTCAATCTTTCTGGTTTTCAATGACCTATGGAGCAGAGGTAAAACAGATACAAAAAGAAAACAATGCCCGATGTACTTTGCTAAACACCAATTTAGTATATATGCAGGATTACACCTAGTTTTTCCATATCTCTTTGGGTGTTAATAGAAATTAGGAATCAAGCCTAAAACCTACAGACCAACTCAGTCTGCCTTATCACCAACATACTCACTCATTACACATTACACTTGCATACACAAAGACTTTCATTAGACTTTCTCTAAGTAGAGAAACGTTTTTCCAGTTTTTCTTCATAAACTGGTTTTCCAAGATGTCGGGTCTCACCCACTGGCACAAAGACAGATGTTTTTTTTCAGTGCCAGAGTGTAACACCTTACATTTACGGAAACTTATCCAGAGCGACATACATCAGTGCTTAAGTATTGCACATCTGTTCTTCATACCTGTAAATCTAGACTCAAATCAACATCTGCTTTTTAACCAAGTTACTACAACTAAGTTACAAATCTTAACAATTCCTGTCCAAAAGAAAAAGTCAGAGGTTAATTCAGTCACCAAAAAACATGGACAAGTAAGCGACCAGGGGATTTTGTGTTATTTTATTATTTGTTATCATTATAATTTTTTTCACATATATAGGAAAAATATGAAAGCGTTCACCTAGGGGAACAATTTTAGGACAGGCGATTTTACACCAAGTCAAGTTCTCCACTTTTAAAAACATGAGGAAACTCGGAACTGCCAAGTTAATTAAGTACATGCCTCACAGTCAGTCGTCAAAGAGCACAATGTAAGAAAAACAAAATAGTCAACATTGACGTTGGTGGTTTGAAGCTTCACCCACACCCAGAAGAAAACGGAGCCTTACCCTGAAGAGCTCCAGTTCAACTTGTTAGTAGAGAAGAAACTTATTTTATCAAGAACGACGAAGTCCCATCACCTTGTTTGCTCTGTTTAACTCACATTTTACATACTTACTGTTTACTCATGGTGTTTCCCCGTCTTCTTTTGTTTTAAGTGGCAAAAATATTTGCTTGTTTACACCGTGAAAGCAAACCAATGGCGAGTAGTATCTCAGTGCATGCTAGGCTGGCTAGTGCCAGTTCCTCTTTACTTTTGGAAGAGTATCAGAGTATAAACATCACTTCTTATTCTATGTAATGAACGTTGAGTGGTGGCACGAAGTCGTTCACTTGCTACTTACTGAGGCAGGATAAAATATGAGTCCCGGTAAGTCTCCAAGTTAAGTAAAGTTTCTTATCATATGCGATCACCAACTTCCGAAATTCCTTCAGTGCTAACAACGCTGCGCATGTGTGGTCACGCGACAGACAACGCAGGTGCGCATGCGCAAAAGAGAACAGCCGCTTACTTTAACCGGCAGGTGGCGATCTATATGCACAGCTCAAGTGAAGTAAAGCAACCATTTGTCAAACATGAATACAGTGCGAACAGCACGAAATTCTTTCTCTGCATTGAACCCATGCACTAAGTGAAGCATCGGGCAGCCAGGAACACAGCGCCCGGGGAGCAGTGTGTGTGGATAGTATTTTGCTCAAGCGTACCTCAGTGGTGCCACTAGCAGTCTTGGGATTCGAACCTTTTGATCGCAGTGGCGACTCACTAGCCACCAGACCACCAGCTGCCCCATAATATACCATATCCAAGGGTTGACCTTTTTTTGCTCTTGTACTCTAATGATTACCTACATTAATTAATTGTTACGTATCATGGATGCTGGGACAATTACAACCCCCCCTCCCCATGCCCCCCCTAGATAGCTTTTTGAACGATACTTTTGAACACTGCCAAGTGGTGCTGAACGTGCAAACTGACTTTTAACCTAAATTAAATTACAGGTCGAGTCACCCACAGGGATTATTTGGCACCATTTTCAATCAACGTTATATTGTAATAGGTGTCTGCTTTCTCGCCACTAACTGGTCGAGGCTGGCAGAGCCACTCGGAGTGAGTTTCTGAGTTCAGCACATTGTTTCCGTGGCTGTCAAGTGAGAAAAAGCGTCTCGCTCAGATCCGTGGAACGGAAAGGCAAGATTGTTTTAACTGCATCTCACTCAGATGGGAGCCGAATCTAGACTGTAACCCTGCATCGCACGGGAGCTTCAGAAGTTTATCCTGGACTACAGGTGGAGATCACTCTTCTCTGGATGGGCGAACGAGTCTCGTATCGGCGGGCCGTTAAGTCTGGGGGGAGGAGCACGCAGTGACAGAAGCGCTGAGATCAGACCTGATCAAACTGAATTTGATTTGCGTAGAAGCGAGGCTCCGCGGACCGGAGGAACCCTATTTTTAAACGTCATTATTATTTTTCTTTTTGAGGTTGTCCTTACCTGAGTGGTAGTAATTAGAGAGCCAGTATAAAGTTACTCAAATTAGGTACGCCTTTGCGCTGTGAAGACTGAAAACTGTAGCGCATTTTACTGTTTATCCCGCGCATGCGTACTTTAGTACCACTTATGTCAACCCCTGACCATATCAGTATCAGAACAGAGGTTCTTGCCATGTCTGTACACATACAATGTGCACCCTGAGCTGTTAAGTCCCTGCCTCGTGCCCGTACACCCCGGGAAAGGCTACGGGTACCCGTGACTCTAGTAAGGATTAAGCAGTTACATAAAATGAAAGAATGAACGTTCACACATACAAGGAATTTGCTTTGGTGTATGGTACAAACAAAAGATTAATTAATTCAAGAATAAAATAAACACAATCAAAATATAACGTCCAAGCTGCGCAATATATTTCAGAATATATAAATAGGATGGCTTCATGATTATACCAGACGAGAGAATATGAGCAATAGGTTGGAATATTTGATTTGTTAAGGTATATATTTTTTATTTTTTCAGTGTTTCCGTGCATGTTATATGCCCCACCGCCCCCGCCCCCCGAAAGTGACCGGCAGCAGTTTAAATGTATACTCTCCATTAAATCTATATATTTTTTCTCATTAATTTTTTTCTCAATATTTTTTTATCATGATTTTTCCTGTATTTGAACGTTTTTATTTTACTGTGCATTATAAACTGCATTCGTTGGGATATTTCTTTTTTTAAAACGAACCTACGAAATATTTATTTTGTACAAAAATAAAATAAAACAAAACAATGGCATCTATTTATTTTTGGCATTGTTTCTTAGTATCTTCAAGTCAAGAATGTATCTACTAAAAGACAAATTCCATCTTGATTCATGTTTTGTAAACTCTACGCCACTGACATATAGTAATTAAAAGTTCATTAACCTCTAACGTGATGAAACAAACTCTAATCATTGTGTTCACATTTAGATTAATCACTTTGGTTTAATCAGTTATACACTATATTTAATTTCTCCAAAAAATGGTTCGAATTGCGTCACCACTGAATAACGCGATGACGTCACGGTAGGCAGGAAAGTAGGAAGTGTAGTTTGAAACTTTTTAAAACAGTGACAGGTTTCGCCTGTATGATATTTAAAAAAAGCGCTTGGCCCACGTTTTCCAGAGATGCTTTTTATAAAGGAGACTGATTCAGCGTAACAGACGGCGGTAAAGTGTACATTTGTTACTGTTATATCGACAGTGAATTGTTGGCTAACTTAGCGTAGCTGGTTGTCATCTTGCCTGGCTACTAAAGAGTTAGGCTAGGTGGCTTGCTAGATTTGTTTTATATTTGTGTCCCACCGAGGTTTGTTGTGACCGTGCCCCACATAGCCTTTTAGCTACACGATGGTGGTGTTTGATTTAATATCTTAGTTTAGACGTGCTGTTTTCTCTTGTTTTATAATCTTGTACTGTTTACACTAGGATATACTGGTTATGCTGTGTATACTGGTTATACTCTACATTGGCTATATTTACTATACTGGGTATAGTGTTTACACTGTCTATAGTGGATTTTCACAGTTTTTCAATCATTGCACATTTTATTTTACTTTACTTATATGTATATAGGATGGACAGGTTAAATCTCACACTTGCCTTATTCTGTACGTCTTTATTTGCACTGTTTTGTTTGTTGCACAATGTCTCGTGTCAGTTGTGTACACGGTGGATCCTGAACTTCGCCATTTTGTCTCTTTGTATACTCGGTTGAGATGACAAAGTTCACTTTGACTTTGACTTTGACAGTCATGCGCTTTCTAATGATTTTCCAGTCCTGGAGGAGTCCACTACTTGTAAACAAAAGGCATATCAGATGAAGAAATTTGTACATCACTTAAAAATACTCTGGCCAGCAGTGGAAAATTCACATAATTATTGTTCATGAGCTGGTTAGACTCAGCCTGGCTCATTACTTCATAATGTAACATTTGACTAATTTGCAGTCTTTCTGTGCTCTTGGTCCAGATTTGGATGTTTGGTTTTGGCAACATGGAAGAGAGGAAAATTAAACGAAAGAGTCCCAGAACATCAACCAACCAGCCTGGTCCTCCAGTCGCTGCCCGAAAGACCGTCACCTCCAGCAACAGAGCGTTGGGGTTCACTGGGATGGGTACACACTCTAATCAGAAGAGCAGATACCGCAGGTGGGTGATGACTTTGAACAAGGAAGAGAATTAAGTTTGATCTTAAAATAAGTTTAAAATGTCTCATGGACACTTGTCTATTATATATTGTTTGTCTGTTAAGTAGACCTCAGTAATCTATGTTTTTATCTGTATTATTGTATAATGCCTTATCTCTAAGGAAAGTACAATCCAGTCTTGCGCACACCTCAGTCACATTTCAGAGTTTTCTTCTAGTGAAACTTTGCATTAACTAGTATCAATCATGTGACACTTTGCCTAATACTCTTACATTTAGTTTAGAGAGACATATGGGAAATTGTGTTGTGACTACACAACGTGCTTAAAAATACACTGGTTTAAAAAAACAGTTAAAAGACTTTTTTCTTTTTGGTGTCTTGTAGAGGAGTGAGAGATAAACCAAGGCCACAGAATCAGTCGAGCAAGAGTAACCAGTCTGCTCCTATTCAGCACTCCTTCCTCACAGATGTATCTGATGTGCAGGAGATGGAGAAAGGCCTGCTAAGCCTCCTCAATGATTTCCACTCTGGCAAGCTCCAGGCCTTTGGTAAGCTGCTACTCTTTTACACACAACTGTATCCCCATGGGGGCCATTTGTCTTAGTTTCCCTTATTCTTCTATCAGGAAAATTAGACATCTCTCAAACCTTTTTGGTTGTACAAAAGGTAATGAGTGTTCCATTGATCAAATGGAGCATGTGCGAGAGATGCAGGAGAAACTAGCTCGACTGCACTTTGACCTCTATGGAGAAGTGGATGAAATGCCAGAGGACCAGCGCAAGCTTGCCTGTGACACCAACATGGACAAACTTCTTTTGAATGTAAGTGCTATTTTGATAGGCTTGGCAAGTATTACAATTTTTATACATATTACAGTCTGATACCATTGATTAACTTAATGTACCAGAATAAATAATGGAAAAAATGGTTCAAAAAATGTTCTTTTTTTGTAGCTGGAGGAGTTGAGTTCTTCAATGTATCCTTTTAAAGTCTATACACTTATATGGAATATACACATATATATGGAAAATCAAGCGTGTAAGAAATTGTATCCTCTCATCCTGAGTAAAGGTAGTTGACTGAAATAGCTGTATTGTTTCCCATATTGAGGTTTTTTTTTTTCTTAACCATGATTCTCTAGACAAAAGCTGAACCTTGCTGACAGCCAAGATACCCCCAGAACATCTGGCATGTGAACTTGTGGAGTCCTTATGCTGATGTGGAGTGTATGCATATCTACTACAGAGAAAGAGAATATTGTTTAACATTGTCTTAACAGTTAGTAACACTGCTGAGAGCTACAGAGCTGGTGCACTTGCACAGTTTATTAAATGCAGTATTAAAGAACAAACTTAAGCACTCATTACATTCTGAAATGCACGTCTTGCCCATCGGTAGGTTTGGTGTATGAGGTCACAAGTAGGCTAGCTCTTTGTTTACCACTTGAGTCGTGCAATGTGAGAACATTTTTGCAGTGTACATCACTAATTCACTTTATCAAATAACTATTTTTTCATTCTTGGGCCTCATATTTTATTTTTCTTTCTTTGATTGAACACTGGTTTGAAATTTAATAGAAAGGCCAAGACAAGTATTTCAAAGCAAGGCTCTTTAAAAAAAATCCCCCCAAAAGTAAATTCCATGAGTATTTGCCTTATTGTTACAACAAGGATAGTACCCTGGAGAATACTTGATGGAATGTGTTTTTGGTTGGTTTGTTTGTTTTGTTTGGTGTTTTTTTTTTTTTTTTTTAACAACGGCCTATGTAGATGTACCTACTTTATTTTAAAATGATTTAAATTTCTAATATAACTGGTTGAATGTTCATGGTTTATGTGACTTGATTTTGAGAATGCCATCAATAAAAGTCCAAACATAATTTGTCAAATGTGTCCAGGGTTGTTGAAACATCTGGTGGAGTATGGCATTCTGAAGTATTTGTTTTCATACCTGGAAAACTAAATTCAGAAAACACTTTGGAAAAGTGGTAGGCCACGTAAACTGACGGAGCGTGGTCAGCGGATACTGAGGTGCATAGTGCGCAGAGGTCGCAGACTTTCTGCAAAATCAATCGCAACAGAGCTTCATGGAATGGGTTTCCATGGCCGAGCAGCTGCATCCAAGCCATACATCACCAAGTGCAATGCAAAGCGTTGGATGCAGTGGTGTAAAGCACGTTGCCACTGGACTCTAGAGCAGTGGAGGCGCGTTCTCTGGAGTGATGAATCATGCTTTTCCATCTGGCAATCTGATGGCCGAGTCTGGGTTTGGTGGTTGCCAGGAGAACGGTACTTGTTTGACTGCATTGTGCCAGGTGTAAAGTTTGCTGTGGGGTTGTTTTTCAGGGGCTGGGCTTGGCCTCTTAGTTTCTGTGAGAGAAACTGAATGCTTCAGCATACCAAGAGATTTTGGACAATTCCATGCTCCCAACCTTGTGGAAACAGTTTGGGGATGGCCCCTTCTTGTTCCAACAAGACTGTGCAAAGTACTTCATGAACATGTTTTGTAAAGCCCATAGACCTATTATAACTTGTTTTTTTTTTTTTTAAGTGAGTTTTGCATAATAGGTCCCCTTTAATAAACTGGGCTGTTTTTGAGGTTTAATGCCTAACTACTAGGCATTAATAAGTGTAAAACATTTGTCCAAGTCTACCGAGCTACAACCTCCTATATCCCTCCACACCCCTCATAGCAACGGCCCCATACTTTTTGACCTTTAAAAACTGAAAACAAGAATAAAACATGGGCAATGTGGAAAGTTTTCCTTTCTTCTTTGGGGAAAAAAACCCTGTATCGTTGCTGCTGCCTGTTCCCAGCCTGTTCTTTGTTTTCCTGATACTATGGCAACGTAAAGTGCAATGAAATGGATGTTGCTGAGTAAAGGTGCCAAACCCTCAGTGTTTTTTTTTTATTTCTCTGCAAAATTGAGTTTTATTACAGTGACGACACCTTTCAGCTATGTTATTTGAATCTCGTTTTGTTTCAGAAGGAATAGTCAGCAGGTAAAGTGTGTACTCATAGTCCTGCGCCAAAATGACTTCTTTGAAATCAAGCGCTCTCAAGCGCGGGTCTCGCCTGAATTCATACCGAGTAAACCAGGGCAGCTGAGTGGGACTGAACACAAGTTAGTCTTGGCAGATGAGTCCTGGTCTGGAGCTTCAACCACTCGTTTTAGTGCCTGGACACCAGTATCTAACAAACTGTCCAACCAACAGGTAAGTGGTTTAAATTAAAACGTGCTTAAGATTGTATGTTTGTTAACACAATTCAGCGTATGACTGGAAAGTGTGCAGCTTTTTCAGGAAAGAACAAACCTCATCCTCAATTGGTTTGACCTGTGGACGGACAGACAGAGCAAACACTTTCTTCATTTGATCTTAGGGAGATGTTCCAAGTCCCAACTCGAGTAAGTCAATTCAGATTAAAATTAAATCTTTGAGGTGTCAGCTATTTGCTTTTCTTTTTGCTATATATATTGTCTCGATGATGATGAAGATATAAGATTTCCCCTTTTTCCACTAACCTTAGGTTCACCCACAACTATTTCATGAAAGCTGTCCCCATCACTCAATTGGATTTTACCACTGTGCTGCCACGCTTTCTCTATATATCCTATCCTTCCTGGGTCATTCTACAGAAACGTCCACTTTTCTGTCCTTAGACTTTACAGGATGGTTGCATTTTAAAAACATTTCATTGTAGGCATTTATTTATATTTTAAAATAAAACAATATGTTATTTGAACAATTACACCTTTTTGAACCATCAATGTGTCAGTATTTGTTTTTAATCGATTTTAGTAAATTTCCAAGTACCTCCAAAAATGCGTGTCCCCACTGTCATGCTGAGAAACTGAGGGCCCTATTCTGAAATCAAAACCATTTTTTTAGCAGTTCAGTTGCAATAATGTATGCATACTGTCAATTATATAATATACATGACTTAAAAACACAAAAGGTCAAATAAATATTATAAAATATGATTACATGATAAAAGTGTACGTCCCCTGTAGTCACGTCACTGGTGTTACCGTATAAGAATGACGATTATTTTGACATAAAAACCATACTGATGACATCTCAGGACTCCCTTTTACTTCCTATCTGAAGATCAGTGAAGATAGGCACATGGTAATTTTTTCATTTTTCAGAAATTTTCTCATTTATCTTGAGATTTCCCTCGAAGCTTTAGTGTAAGTCACTGGTATGACTTACTTTATTCTTTGGGAAATAAAAAAAAAAGAATAATAATTGATTAAATTACAAAATTTAGTGAGTATATCATGATTGTCAATATATGGTTTGATCCCTTGTGGCAGCCATTTTGTAAAATCAGTGTTTCATGACAGTTGTCACTGGTGTTACCATCACTGGTGTTACCTTCCTTATTGTTTGGTCTTATGGATGTCACTGGTGTTACATTATGTCACTGGTGTTAATGTGTGTTTTCAGTAACATTACATTAAAAATGTCAAATTTGTCATGATAACGATTTTATATTAATTTAATTTTGCTGTACTTCAAGAGTTCACATTTAAAGGATTTCATCATTACTTGTTTATAAATGTTTTTAATAATATTTTAAATTTTATAGCAAATACATGGTTGTGAAACTGAAGAAAAATAATTCAAACACAATTTTAACAAACATTATTAAAATAAATAAACTAATTATCTCCTGTTTATTTGCCTCATCACTGTTGTACTGTATTTCTGATTACATGTGCAAGAGAAGTTGAGAAATAATATTTCATAAAAGTTGCCTTGATTTCTTGTCCACACGGGAAGCGTGAATGTATATTCGCTGAATGAATATTTGACTGAGCCTGAGAAGTAGAAAGATAGAAAAACAGAAAATATCATCAGATAGGCTATCCACAAGAGGATAGGAGTGCATAAAGGTGAGCTCAATGTTTTGTTTACAGTAAACTGTAACGAAACAGTTTGAGTTTTTGTACAGTACTTCAATGCATAAAGTCTTCAGAAGTAGAAGCATATTATCTATTTACATAAGCCTCCCTGGGTTTTACAACAGGAGCTGCTATGAAAACCAGAAGACCATGGTTAACCAACAGCTTATCTGGAGCAGTATCAAGCAAAAGTCCAGTATACTGCCAATGCGTCTTACAACTGCTCGTGTTCAAGTAAGGGTGAGACTGTCAAATCACATACCAGAAAATGATACATGTTTTGCTGTGACTTTAACAAAAACAGTTGCGCACTGTTTCTTGATAGACAACTTCAGCATGTTTTAGCCTATTCTGTATTTGCCACATATGTTGTGTACAATAGATTGCCGATAAGAACAATAAGTACTCAGTATCTTTTGTAATAAACCTTTTTTGAGTTAATAAGTTTTATGTTCTTTTCTAAATAATCACAGTTATGGTCTGTATTAACAGACCATATTATACAAATATATCATATAAGAGAATAGGATAAAAATGCTGGGGTTTTCCTTTAAAATACCACTTACTACTGAATTCATGATTCATTCACAGTGCAAATATCCATTATGGTGAATGTTGTGTTGCATGTTTAGGATAAGTGCTGTCTGGAAACCTTACACAGCCTGAAAGAGCAAAGAGCACAGTTGAATTCCAGTCTAAATGTAACCCTTGAGAATACATTGTCTACCAGCTCAACGAAAACATTACCAGTATCAGTTGACTTGTGATCACTTTTATGTTGAAGCTGCCAGTTTATACTGACAAAAGACCAGATCTCCCATTGGTCTCAACCTAGTGTTAATTACTTCTATCAAAATACTCAAAAATCTGAGAATGAATGCTAGAAATGACTCTTTGTAACCAGCATTATTCTTGTAGTTTGCCCTTAAAATTTGCTCTCAGGACCAGTGACCACCCTCCAGTTCATTTGCTGCTTGTGTCATCCAGGATTCCAGCATATGAGGTCAACATATATTCAAAACTATATATATAAAATATATAATATTATAAACTGTGAAATAAACTGTTGAGAGAACCGTTGAGAGGCAAAATGACAACGGCTGCTTTTTAAGATATCCTCACTAAGGTTAATTTGTTTAACCAGCTTAGATTTGTTTGTTTTACATTAAACTATGTAAGGATAACTAGAAAAACTCTTAATGGATCATATTGCCACAATATTTTCAGTTCTCCCAACATTTTTATGTGTACTTTTGTTTCGCTATAGTGTTCAAATTTGTATTTAGAGCTTTGAGGCTCCTAGTATGACTTTTATCCTTTTGTCTTGAGGTTAAATCTTGAGTTGAATCTGTACTACTGACAAAATTTCTACACCTGCTCAGTTAGAAACAGTTACTTTCACACTACATAATGCTTTTGGTATTAATAAAAGTGATTTCTAGTGATTTCTTGTATTAATAAATGTGATTCTAACAGCTTTTGTCCTTGGAGAGTGGCCTTCTTTTATTTCTTTCTAGGTGGTGCCATTGTTGTATTACTACAGTGGAATGACTCGGGAGACTCTTTTGTCTGTGGCTGAGAGGGCTATAGAGGGCAAGACTCTGTCTGCAGAGTATCGGCAGTATTGCTGACTGAAGCACTGAGGAGATCAATATTACAGAAGGTGATCATACCTCCATAAATACACAGCAATGCCGTGATAGTAAATAATGTCTAGGGTGGCATCGATGGCATAGAATTCCTTGCAAATTATTTCTAGGGTTTTATTTGAGATCAGTGTAAATAAATTAGACTCCTGGATTATTTCCCTGACCACAGGCCAGTGCATTACTGAGAGGACAGTCCTGAAGCCGTGTGTAAGGGACTTCTGGGAAAGGCTTTATGGCTGGGTGGCCCTTGCCTCAGAAGCAGGATCTCTGGACATCTTCGCTCCTCTAGCTGCCTCTGGTGAGTCTACAACTATCTGTGTTGTATAGACAGTAATAATTTGATTTAAAGAATAGTCAAGTGAAAAGGATATGTACACAAATGTACATTTTTCCGAGATGTAGTCTTTTGATTAACACTGGAGCTATGAGGCTATATCCAAGAATAGTCAGTAGTCCCACAGATCTTTTCCAGGAATATATCCCCAAAACATCTCTCAACCTGCATCAAGCTCTTCATCAAGTTAGCACATACTCGTTGATGTGGTTTTGGACACAGTCTGAGCTATAAAAATGAAGAAATTTTCACTGCTGAATGTTAGGACATGGAGCTTGGGGGTTTGCACTTTAGGTAGACAGTACACTTTCACAGACACATCCCATCCACAAGAGGGCACCAGTTTGCTTCTGGGGTGCCTGGTGAACTGGCTGGGTCAATAAATGCCATGAGCAAGAGTTTGGTGGGAGGCATGAATTGTTTTGTGAGAAGGGACTGACTCTTGGCTGCAGGCCTGCAGAATCCATCACCAATCAACGTCATCATGAATTTGTTTTAAGCCTCCCTTTTTGGATTCATGTTGGATGCTTATTTTGTTTTTGCTGGTTTATTTCTTTTGGGGATTTCATAAACATTGGAGGGGAGTTGGAGAGATGACTCCGTGCGCGAGCTCTCCATCTATGAGAGACACGGCACATACTGGCGCGGAGGCCTGGAGGTATGCGGGTGTCCCTTTTGGTCAATTATCCACATAGCTTTGTACATACTATCACGTTATCACACACATTTAGGTAAAGGGTGTCAGGTGGGTATATCGGCTTCCTAACAGTTTGGGGGCTCGTCCGGGATCTGAATGTGGGTTCTAATAATGTTAGTTGTGTTTGTTGGTGTTTTGTGTGTGGTAGCATTAGATGTAGAGTTTGTGGTTGTTTGGTTTGTGGTGATTTGCAGATTGATACAGCCCATATGCATGCGCTCTGATCTTGTGCGGCCTTCACAGGCAGTTGGTGTGCTAGGCACTTGATTTGTTTGCTGCTTTGGAGTAACAGCACTGAAATTTCGTTCACTGTTTACGGTTTATAGTTTGGTAGGTATTTTGTAATGAAAATGCCTGACTTCAATGCAGAGGAGTTTGTAACACAGGAAGTGACCTGTGCGTGTTTAGTTCGGCTTTCAAAGCACAAACGTGCTGTTGTTGTGTTTGGGTGTTGCTGACTTAAAAGCTGAGGCTGCAAAAAGAAAACAGTTAAGTGAAGAGGAAGAGAGTAAGAAGGAAAGAGATTTGGCAAGGAAAGCAAGAGAAATTGAAATGCTTCAGAAGGACAGGGTGGTGGCTATGGAGTTAGTGAGGATGGAGCTGGATAGTCAGACAGCAGGACAATCAGCACCAGATTTGATCTGACAATGTTTTGCTCTAATGCCACGGTTCTGCACTGATCAGGTAGATGCATTTTTTGATACCTTTGAGTGGATTGCGCGATAGCAGCAGTGGCCTAGGGAAGAATGGGTGAGTTTACTGGAAAGGCCCAGGAGGCCTATGCTACACTCAGTCCTGAGCATGGTGATGATTATGAGGCTGTGAAAAGGGCTGTACCAGAAGCCTATCATCAGCTGTTTCGAGCTGAGAAGTTAAAGGCAGGGCAAACATAACGAGCTTTTGCTAGGCAACAGGAGTTGGTTTTTGATAAGTGGCTTAGAGCTAGTAAAGTGTACAATTTCCAGGAGCTGAGGCAGTTAATGCTTCTAGAGCAATTCAAGTCCAGTGTACCAGCTCAAAGTCCATCTTAATGAGCAAATGGTGCAGTCTGCTTTTAAGGCTGCTGTACTGGTAGATGTGTTGATACACAGAGGAAGGTGGCAAGAGAAGTCTGGCGGTGCTCCGTCCCATCAAGTTGACCAGGAAAGGAGAACTGACTGCCGTCATAGAGGGGATTCCCTGGGGTCTGCTAGATGTCAGCCTATTGCTGCTCCTATTAAGAGATCATTTGCCTCTGATGACATTTGGTGTCATTATTGCAAAAAGTTGGGGCATGTTAAATCATGCTGTCCGCTCTTACAAAGAAGGGGGCGCCTTGATCATGACAATAGCAACAAATTAGTCACACTTGTCCTGCCTAGTGAAATGCAGGGGTTGTATGCACACAGAAATAATGTAGGCATATCAGCTGTAACTGACTTGCTTTTTAAGGGGTTTGTTTCTGAGGGCTCTGTGTCAGTTGTTGAAGGAGGGCCTGAAGTGACACCCTTTTGAACAGTCTCTGTTGCCTGTTTTAGAACTCCCTGAGAGCTCTTCTTTGAAAACCTCTGTGCTGGTCGAGGGAGTTGGTGGAGAGTATGGATCAGTTCCACTCCACTATGTGTTTTTAAGGTCCAATTTGGTTAGTGGCTCTGTCACTGTTGACGTAATGCCTTCAATGCCTGTGAAGGGTGTTACATTCCTATTGGGAAATGACATAGCTGGGAGTCATGTTTGTGTGTCCCTTGTTAGTGCTACTCCTTGCATCAGTCCTGAGACTGAGACACTGGAGACACAATTTCCTGCATGTGCTGTCACAAAGTTGATGTCTATTCAATTATCTGTGGACAAGATCTTGAGAGAATCTACTAATAAGTCTGCTGGGTCACCCCTTGAGTTGGGAACTGGGCCCATGAGTTGTGAGTTCAGTTCTGCTGCCCTTATTGATGCACAGAAAATCTTAGAGAGGCTGCAGCTGATTTTGAGGAAAGTAGGGAGATGGCGGGGGGATTTTATCTCCAGAATTGTTTTAATGTGAAAATGGAGGCCACTGGAGCGACCAGCCACTGAGGACTGGGCAGTGGTTGAGCAGGTGGTGCTCCCCAACCTGTTTTCGACATGTAGTTTTGCACTTGGCCCATGAAGCAGCTATGGCTGGACATCTTGGAGTGTGAAAAACTCAAACAAAGGTTATGAGGCATTTTTACTGGCCACACTTACATAAAGATGTGGTTGGTTTTGTTTGTTCCTGTCATGCTTGTCAGGTGTCTGGGAAGCCCAATAAAAAAAAATCTTGTTGCGGCTCTGAGTCCTCCACCTATTGTCGCTAAACCTTTTTCTTGTGTGCTAATTGTGTAGGTCCATTACCTAAAACCAAGAAGGGTCATGAGTATTTGTTAACTATTATGGATGTGACAACTAATTTTCCAGAGGGCAGCTCTTCAGAGCATAAAAAC
The DNA here is from genome assembly GCA_037974365.1 of Hydrocynus forskahlii. Lineage (NCBI taxonomy): Eukaryota > Metazoa > Chordata > Actinopteri > Characiformes > Alestidae > Hydrocynus > Hydrocynus forskahlii. The sequence continues at coordinate 941 of JBBPCX010088816.1, read as the reverse complement.
TCTGGTGGATGCATTGCTCAGATTTTTCTCTGTTTGGGCTGCCTAAAGAGGTTCAGTCAGATCATGGCACCAACTTTACGTCTGGGGTGTTTCAACAAGCGATGGTTGAGTTGGGTGTAGCCCAGGTGGTGTCCTCTGCGTACCATCATCAGACACTGAAGTCCATGCTGCATGCCTATTTTGTCCAGTTCCCTAGGGACTGGGATTGCACTTTACCTTTTCTACTATTTGCCATTCGAGATTCTGTAAATGACTCCAAAGGTTTCACTCCCTTTGAATTGGTTTATGGCCATGAAGTCCGTGGTCCCCTGAAAATGGTTAGAGAACAGTTGCTAAATGGAGAAGAGGAGGGCAGCTTTTTGCAGTATGTGTCCTGTTTCAAGGAGCGCTTGGTGGCTGCCTGTGAGATAGCAAGGGGAAATTTGATAAGTGCTCGTGATCAGATGAAACATCAGTATGATACAAAGACAGTGGCTTTATCTTTTCTAGTGGGGGATGATGTCTTGGTACTGAAGCCAGTGCGAAGTGGTGGCTCGAGTGCAGCATTTGCTGGTCCATATTGTGTTATGAAGAAAGTTGGAGACCGCAATTATGTAATTAGTACTCGTGTGAATCACTTGAAACCCTATCATGGCCATTAAACTCCGGTTTTGGTTACTTATGTGTCCTCTAAGTTTGAGGGAGAGGATGATCTGACAGGTGTAGAGCCTGTGACTGCCCATTTGTGGAATGTAGCAGCATTAGGTGGGCTGGGGGAAAATCTTGTTCATTTGTCTCCTGAGCAGAGGGCTGATGAGGACAGGTTGTTTAATGAATTTGGTGGGATCTTTAGGGATCGTCCTGGTCTTACCACCTTGGTTGTTCATTATTGAAATATTTTTATTGATTTTTTACACAAACCTGGATATTCAAAAACAGTCCAGGAAGTCATACACATACAA
>JBBPCX010088809.1:0-25708 GCA_037974365.1 Hydrocynus forskahlii | reverse complement strand
CAGGGCTCCTGTTGGACCAGAACACAGACAGAATGAAGACTTTAGGACACACTGGAACTCTCCTACTGAATATAAAGACTTGAGAAAATAAAGAGTCAGACATGTTTTCTAAAGAGCAGAGAACATCCGTGTTCTGACACAGCTGAGTCTTACCCTGAATGTGACCAGGGGACCACAGACCAGTGGGGTGAAGGTCACCTGACTGTCCAGCACAACCCACTAAGAAAAAGAATTTTATCGTTGTGAGATACAAAATCCAGAGGTCAGAATTATCCTTTTCAGTCAATTTCTGAGTGGTGTGTTCACTGTACCTCACGGCTGTCGTCTGTACTTGCTGATTGGTCAGTTGGTGCCCGATCTGTGGTTAAAGCAGAGCATTAGAATAACCAGAATAATCAGTCATGACTGAGGATGTAGATTAAAGAAATAATTAATAATCGATTAGGACTGAGGATGTACCTTAAACAAATAATTAATTATCAATTAGGACTGGGGATGTACCTTAAACAAATAATTAATAATCATCAGGACTGAGGAGGTAACTTGAAGAAATAGTGGATAAACAGTTAGGACAGAGGAGGCAGCTTAAATAAATAATTAATAATCAATTAGGACAGGGTCTGTATCTTTAAAAAAAATGATTAATTATAAATTAGGACAGGGGATGTAGATTAAAGAAATAATTAATAATCACTCAGGACTGAGGATGTAGATTAAAGAAATAATTAATAATTCATTAAGACCGAGGATGTAACCTAAAGAAATATCAAATGTAAACAAACACTATGGAAACAAACACTATGTATATGTAAACGAACACGATGTAAATGTAAACAAACCCTGGACAGGCCTTCACGTTGCCATGGCAACAGCTAACACAAAATAACATTTATTTTCCACATTTACAATTAATACACTAATTAGAGTTTAAAATTCATATACAATCAACAGAACTGTATTCAATATCGTAGTGTGTGAAGTTTTAGAAATGTGTGATTTGGGCCACAGACAGAATTTTATTTTTAAAAACGCGTTCTTGTGGCTTGACTAGCTTCAACAGCTAAATAAATTTAACTCGTAATAATTATTAAGAAAAACATTTTTATTAAAGATTCATAATAAGATTGTCCGATGTGCTAAAGTGTCCGATAAATTGGGGACGTTAAGGTTAAAGGTGTTAGCATCTCGGCTAACAATTGGGAGGTCATAATAATAATACTGTTCAGCCACTTCAGACATTAGTGTGAGTTTAACAGCTTCATTTATCAGATTAAAGTGTCATCTCTGACCCTCGGGCTGCTCCGTCCGGACAGCACCGACTGGGCAGCTCCTCTCCCGTCTCTCCAGCTGGATCAACCTGCGCAGAAGATAAAAAGAACTTATTGCAGCCGCTGAAGCCACAGAAAAGTAAAGGACAGGCCTCAGACGGAGACCAAAAGAGAAAAGAGAGAACTCCATTAATGATTGTGAAGCGCTGAGCAGAATCTCTGGGATCAAGTTTGTCTGTCTCAGTGGGGTGTCTGTAAAAGACTGAACAAAATGGCTCCTCTGGACCTCTGTGGAACTCTCCAGAGTTGTATTCCATTACAAAATTATGGATACCTGGCTTCTTATTCAAATGATACCTGCTGTGTGCTGGGAATTAAGCGTTTCATAAATGTGTTCAATCTTAAGCAACGTTTTATAAGAACGAGTTAAACAAAGAAACATAGACCACCACGCGCAGTACTTCATTGTTAAAAGGTTTTATTACATTTATAAGATGTGAGGATTGTATACTGCACAGCTTTCGCTCCCATGAACACTTCTGAAAATGACGCGCCGAATAAGGAGCTAAACTTCAGCCTCGGATTCACACGCTGCCGAATAAGAAGCCAGACAAATCGGAAGCTGCAAATAAGTGGCCAACTTCAGCGTTGTAGACGCGCCTAAGTACTTTCTTAAAGTTTGCAAACACCCGAGGGTCAAAATCTTCTTCAGAAAGAGCCAAAATAACTCTGACAGCCTCAAGAAATTCCTCCGCTTTACCCACCACATTTTCAGGGTCGGTATCACCTGCTTCATTATTGTTTGCAATTTCTAAAATATCTCTTATCAAGTCCACTTCTAACCCGCCATAATATGTCAGTACTAGACTGTTCAATAAATGTTAATCCTGTCTGGCCCGCGACTTAGTCTGTGTGGTAAATTTCGGCCCGTTTTGTAAATGAGTTTGACACCCCTGTGCTAGAGAGTCTTTAGATATGCAGCATCAAATATAACATTCTTTACTTTGTGGGTTGTGTTTTCCTAATGTGAATCCTTTAGTGAATATCTTTTATCTTCATCTCAACATGAAGTTCAAAAGTCACATCTAAATATAAAAATGAACATAAATAGAAATATTATCTGTCAGTCCATCCAAATCCATGGAGTATCCATGATGGACTGAAGTCCTGATAATGTTCTCCTTTCAGCCACAGTTTCCAAGTTGTCATGTTCCTCACCCACCACTGAGCCCAGATCAGCTCTCCAGATCAGCTTGTGAATCATCATCCTTACCTACCCCACATCCTATTACCTTCAGGTGAATAACAGAAAACCAGAACAGTCAGGGGAAGAGTGCAGAGAGAGAAAAATGACGGCAACAAAGAAAATGGAAATGAAAACTTTACAGTAATGTCCAACAAATCTACTTCGGAAATGTAAAAAATATTTCAGACAAATCATGAGATCAGGTGCCAAGGCCGCTGAGGGTAGAAGGACACACACAAGCCGTAGTCGAAGTGCAAACACGAATCTTTAATGAAACTCAAAGCTCTTGTGCCCCAGGGGCACACATACGCTCAGTAAGGCAGAGAACTCTGCCACGCCCCTCAACACCAGAGGAAACTTCTCCCCCAAACAAGAAGCACTTCACAGTCCTTTACTTGCAACTCAAGAGTCCCTTTCGGCGGCTCAGTACTCCGCTCTCACCAGTCCGTGATGGACGGCAGGAAGGTTCACGTCTGCAGAGGCGCAGGCAGAGAGGGAGAGAAGCAGGGAAAGCACACACACACTCTGGTTACCCGGAGCACTGTGTCCAGCGTCCTCTGACTTCTAGATACCTTACTTGTCGTGTTTCACCAACAAGTTTCTCAGCGACCGAATCTTGGAGAAGATTCTGGGTGAGCCCACTCCGATTCCGTGGCACGGCCGGCTTATAACCACACACACTCACACAGACAGCCAATCACACGACGCGGACAATAATCAACTCATTTCATTTCAACAAGAGACAGGTGGACTTGTCATTAGGTACCTAGCAGCCCAGCCTAGGCCTCCTTCATGTTCTTCTCTAACCCCTGGGTTGCCAAGGCACATAACGACCATTCATACTCACACCAATGAGGTCACACACCCATGCCCACAGCTGCGCACCCCTAGTCCTCGGGCGACAGACTCCGTTGTGGATGTAACAGAGATGGTTCAGACATGACAGTAGGAAATATGCAGCATTGCTGGGGTAACTTTGAATTTGAGTTTATTAACCAGTGGAATATTAGTCCTAAACTTTAATACTAAACAATGTAAACACTGTATGGTCAAAGAGTAAGATAGTCAGTTGTGTCTTCCTTTCTCGAAAGCTTTGTTTGCACAAGAATAGAACATTAAAATCCTTGCTCCCCATTTTCCTTATTCGATTGATCCATATCTAGAGCATGTGAACTGAGTTGAAACTATCACTGATGTGTGTTCTCATAAGAATATATCTCTTGCTGCTTTCATTTACATTTCAAGCAAGTGAAACAGACCTAAGCCATTAAAGAGTCAATGTAGATATTAAGAGTCTGTGTGAATGCTGGGTTTATTGGAATGCAAATCAGATATCAGAGCACAGGCCATTCTGGGAAACATTTATAGGGAAATGACTGAACCAGCCATAAATGAAGACGGAACCACCCATAATATAAAGAACTGCTTGAATAGGGGGATTTATTATACTTCAGCCATTGAAAGAATTTCTGTGAAAACTTATTTGTCTTTGATTATACATGTCAGTGGAGAATATAAAGACAACAGAAGAAGGAATTTTCTTCTGGCAGGCAGTGGTGCAGGCAGTTCGGATAATTGTGCTGTTTGTGTATCGCTGGCAATGTGCACTCACTGCACTTGACTTCATATTGACTTTATATGAGAAAATGTGTTTGTAGACTCTGTTGAATGTTAGTAGCAGGTACAAAAAGGGCCAAAATAATGCCAGCTGGACGACATTCAAAGCTGTCATTATGGGCAGTGGATAGAGCTTGGTGTTGTTTAACCCTTTAAGGTCTGATTTCTGCAAATCAATGGTCTCTTCGCTGTTAAAAATGTTACATCCCAGTTCTGTTATTTAATTTTTCCAGAGTGTAAATAAGCCGGTCTAACAAAGTATGTTGTTGTTTTAATTCTGTTTGAGTTCCAAAATGCATTTCGCAATGCATCAAAAAACAGGCAGCATTAAGCTTTTCTATAGTAGTAGAACACACTTTAGCACACACAAGGCCTTTCATGTGAGCATGCACGTGGCCCAGCTACTCTGGGAGCAGATTTTAATCAGACAAAAGGACAAAGCTGCAGTCTTCGAATCCATTTTTAATATAGTAGGTTTAATATAGTTAAAATAGCAGATTATATCTGTTTTACTGGAAACTGTTTTCATGAAATTGAACAGCGGAAGTGCTGGCTGCTTGAATTTTACTTGTGCTGCTATATTTGAGCCACATGCAAGGAGGGGTGGTGTGCTCAATGGCACAGCGACAGTCACAGTAGATAATCTCATGTAATAGCTCATTTATGCCTTGTTTATACACAGTGACTAAACATTTGTGGACACCAGCTTATCCAGGGTTTTGCCTGTTCATCTCATCTCAAAGGTATAGAATGGGGCTCAGTCACTCAGTTCTACAGTCCCACTGCTCCACAGCCCAGTGCTGGCGGGCTTTATACCCCTCTTGCCCACACACGTCTTGGCATTGGCTCACATTGCCCATTTATTTAAATTCTAACACACTCTCTCTGTCTCTCATTCACTTCTTTTTTTTCTTCCTTCAGTCTTTGTCTCTTGCTCATTCGCTCTTGATTCACTCACTTCCCCTCACTATCTCTCATTCTTGCTCTCACTCTCTTTCCATCTCTCTCTCTCTGATTCATTCACTTCTTCTCTCTCACCTTTTTCTTGCCCTCTGTTTTTCTTGCTCCCTCACTCTTTTTTCCTCTCTTCTTCTTTCTGTCTCTCCCTCCCTCTCTCTCTTTCTTTCTTTCCCTTCATCTCTCCTGCTTCCTATCTCTTTCTTTCTTTCCCTTTATCTCTCCTGCTCCCTATCTCTCTCTCTTTCTCTGTTTCTCACTCACTCATTTCTTCTCACTCCCTCGCTGTTTATCTTGCTCCCTCACTCCTCTCTCTGTCTCTCCTCTCTCTTACTCTTTCCATCTCTCTCCCACTCCTCTCTCTCTCTCTCTCTCTCTCCATCCCTCTCTCTCATTTACTTCTGTTCTTTCTCTTTCTCTCCTTTTATCTGTTTCTCTGTGTTCTCCCAGTATATGCTCCAGTCTCTCAGTGTTCTCCCAGTAAAGACTCCAGTCTCTCTGTGTTCCCCCAGTAAATACTCCAGTCTCTCAGTGGCTCCCCAGTAAATACTCCAGTCTCTCAGTGGCTCCCCAGTAAATACTCCAGTCTCTCAGTGGTTCCCCAGTAAATACTCCAGTCTCTCTGTGTTCTCCCAGTAAACACTCCAGTCTCTCAGTGGTTCCCCAGTAAATACTCCAGTCTCTCAGTGTTCTCCCAGTAAGTACTCCAATCTCTATGTGTTCTCCCAGTAAATACTCCAGTCTCTCTGTGGTCCCCCAGTAAATACTCCAGTCTCGCAGTGTTCCCACAGTAAATACTCTACTCTCTCTATGTTCTCCCAGTAAATACTTCAGTCTCTCTGTGTTTCCACAGTAAATATTCCAGTCTCTGTGTTAGAGAGGTGAGTGAATGGGGGGTCTTGTGTACATTTTTAGGAAAGAATTATTGTCAAATCTCAGTGAATTTTGGGCATTCTGTAAGGAAGTGCAGCTCTGTTTCAGTTCTGTTTAGTTTGCACTGCTGGCCTTTTCTTTTCTCTGGATGCAGCCAGGACCTCTTATGGGGGCTGGTCTCCACAGCCAGGCTGGACCTCGTCAGGGTAGTTCTCAGTTTAGGGTGGGTCAAATCACATTGCATTTCTTGGTGACCGTATTTGGGTTTTCCAATAGGTGATGTGTTTTTCTATCAGCTGTACTGTAATTTGGTTGATTTTGTTCTTCTGATCCTCATCCTGTTGTGTGTGTGTGTGATGATTAGTAGCTCATGGCCAGCTGAGTGATGGGACTGTTGTTTTTGCTCAGCTCTTGGTATTGCAGAGTTTTATAATGATGTAAGTGAGGATCACTGTTGTTTAGGTGATTCCAGAATTTAATTGCCCTTTTTTTATTTTTATGATTAGTGTATAATGGCCTAATTCTGCTCTGCATGTGTTGTTAGAGGTGTTTCTGTGTGCTTTCAAAATATTCTTACAAAATGCTACACGCAGAGTCTCAGCTGGATGTTTGTCCTATTTCTATCCCATTTAGTCTCTTTCCATCTCTCTCTCCAGCTCCTTATGTCTCTCTTTCTGTCCCTCTCGCATTCACTTCTCTTGCTCCCTAACTCTGTTTCACTCTTTCCATCTCTTTCCATCTCTCTCTCCCACTATTTCTCTCCCACTATTTTTCTCATTTTTTCTCCTTCCGTTTCTCTTGCTCTCTCACTCTTTCTTTTTCGCACTCTTTCTCTCGCTGTCTCTCCTCTCTTACTTTCTTTCCATCTCTCTATCCTGCTCCTTCTATCTCATTCACTTCTTCTTTCTCCTTTTCTCCGATCTGTTTCTCTTGCTCCCTCAGTTTTTTCACTTGCTTCCTCTCTCTATCTATCCTCTTTCTTAAACTCTTTCCATCTCTCTCTCCCGCTCCTTCTCTCTCTTATTCTCATTCACTTCTCCTTTCACTTTTTCTCCTTCTATCTGTTTCTCTCACTCCCTCACTCTTTTTTCACTTCTGTCCTTTCTCTATCTCCCCTCTCTCTTGCTCTCCTTCCATCTCTCTCATGTTCCTTCTCTTTCGCTTGGTGTTTTTCTTTTGCTCTCTTACTCTCTCTCACTCATTCTGTTTCCCCTCTAGCCAGCCCGTTCTTGAACAGCTCATCTCACCAGGGTCCCCCAGAGGGGATTCAGACCAACTGAAGATCAGCAGCACTGCAAGATTATGATTTATAGGGGTTCAGTCTTAATCCCATCGATGGTAAATTCACTGCTCAGCCAAGCACGTGTATCAGATGGCTGAACCTGTGGACCCTCTCAAACTGGGCAGGATTACTGTTCCAGAAATGCAACATCTATAGGGTAAACCCAACCTGTCTCACGACTAAACTCATGTCATGGTCCTTGCTAATGGGTGAACAAAAAAAAAAACACTTGGTAGGAAGAGCTGACATTGAAGGACAAAAAAGTGACGTCTCCATTAGAGCTTGTGTTCCACATGCCAAGTCAAGTCAAGTGGGTTTTATTGTCATTTCAACCATATCCACACAGTATACACTGAATCTAAACGACGTGCCTCCAGGAGCAATACAAGAACAGAAAGGAAACACCACAAGACCTCATGTCCAGACAGGACAAAAGAAAGCACAAGATAAAAAAAGCCACTTATCACTGTTGTAACTTTCCTGCTGCTTAAAGCTGAAAAAGTCAGAAGGAGCATGAGGCCCTGCTTTTCTGCATTCATACTGAAAATCAAGATCAAGCAAGCCTTCTCCCTTCTGGGGGGAACAGGATGTTTCTCTTTTTCTATCTGTCTCTCTCTGTCCCCTTCCCTCCCTCCTCTTTCGCTCGCTCTCTCTCTCTTTCTCTCTTTTTCTCTCACTGTCTTCCTCTTTTTTCTTTTTCTCTCTGTCTCTGTCTCCTTCTCTCCCTCCACCTTTTCCTACTCTCTCTCTCTCTTACTTTCTCTCACTCTATCTTGTTCTCCTTTTCTCTTTTTCTGTCTCTCTTGCAATATATGTTGTTCACCTTCTCCTTCTGTCTCTCTTGCTGTCTTTTTTTCCTCTCTCTTCCTCTAATCTCTTAGTACAAATTTCTTTTGTACTAACTTTTGTAAAATACTATGAAAAGAATTGTAAAAATGTATCTGTAAATGTATTTTTTTAAGTAGCATTGATAAATTCCTCACACCCATTTTTAAATACCAGGTATATACTGTATTTTGTGCTCTTTTCTACATTCACATGTAATGTGTTGGAACAGTTCCACCTGAATTACCTTGTAGGTGAGTGTGATTGCCCTGACAGGAAAGACACTTTCCACCACAATGCACAGCTCTGGTTTGACATAAATAACGGTGAGTCCCTCAGGCTGAGTGACCATCTCTAACCCCTGCATGAATCAGCGGAGCGCGCTCAAACACTGCACCTCATCTCCTCTCGGATGCCCAGAGAGAACATACAGTCTCTCTTAAATGCATCTGGTGCATGCCCAAAGGATTATGATGGATAAACATTCAATCATTTATTAACAAAGCTGCTTAGCCTCACCAGGGCTGCGGGGGGCCTGTAGTCCATGAGGAGAACATTCAGACTCGATCGAAAGAATCGAACCGAGGACCTTTTTCACTGTGAGCCGACAGCACAAACTACAAAAAAACATGAGGAAAAAATTTATTTTCAACAGAAAAATCCAAAATGAACTTGAAGACGCAAAGGTCGTAAATCACCATGAATGAAGCATGCAGCACTTCCGTGGAGTTATGAACTAAACTGAAATCTAATTCAGTAAAACAGCCCTTTAAGTGTCTATAAAGTATTCCAGTCACAGCCTCTCTCTCAGAAGTCATCAGCAAGCACATCTCACAGCATGCAATTACCCCCAACGCGCCTTTGAAATACACAGACAAGGCTGTCATTATTGGAGGTGTGAGAAATTTAGTCTGGCTCTTATGCTAATTTAAGTCTAATTCAGTTGGAGGTATGGAGCACTGCACATATAATGCTTTTATCTTTGAAAGCATTCTCCACAATAAAAAAAACAACAACATCTGATGCGCTTAAGGAAAAATCAGTGGAAGGGTCAATGCAGAACAAGGTGAGAATGACTGGCAAACTGAAACGGCAAATTATTGAGCCTATTTGTTTAAATCTCACACAGTGGCTAAATTGTATAAGCATTAGCCCTATAATCAGGAGATTGTGACTAAGAGTGTGAGAGAGCATAATTGGCTTTGCTCTCTTTGGGTGGGTGGAATGGGCCTCCCTCTCTTCCCATCATGCAGCACTGTGCCTGCAGAGAGTAACAGAGTTGGCATGTACTGTTGAGCCGCCCAGTGATGTTGGATTAGTGGTAGATTGAAGAGATTTGCCAGCCTTGACCCTTCCAGTGTTGGTGGGATTGTGTGACTGGGCTTGTGGGTGGAGAAAGCTGGCAAAACATTCAAAGACATTTTTTGCTGTTTGCATTGTGCACTTTAGTGTAATTCAGAATACAAAAATAAATAAATAAATAAATAAAAATGTATGATAAAAAATAACTTGATACGGGTGGAAATGTATGTGGTGGTCTGCAGAAACCGGGTACATATTTGGGAAAATAATACCAAATTTTGTCAAGGTTTTTGCAAAACGTTTTACAACATTAGTGTTTTGTGTAGTGTAGAGTCACTATTTGTTGAAATGTAGATGAGATAAAATGCCCTTTATCACTTTTTTTTACACTTTTACTGCAACAGATGAAGAACAGAGCCGGTGGAAGAGGAAAGATACAGTATAATAAGTATAGAACAGATAAGTATGTATATAAGTGGATGAAGTGTGCATGTTTGAGATCAGTGTGCGTGTGAGAGTTCAGTAAGTCTGATGGCTTGGCGGAGAAAGCTGTCCTGCAGTCTGCTGGTCCAGGACTGGATGCTGCAGTACAGTCTACCTGATGGTAGCAGCCTGAATACTTGATGACTGGGGTGACTGGGGTCTTTGATGATTTTCCCTGCTTTCCTCAGGAACAGCCTGGTGTAGATGTCCTGGAGGAAGGGAAGCTCACCTCCTATAATCTTTTCTGAGCACTCCACTACTCTCTGCAGAGCTTTGTAGTTGTAGGCTGTGCTGTTTGTGTAATGGAGTGTATATGAGACTATAGATGCTGAAATATGTGTACAAGTGCTGAAAAAGGTCATAGATGGTGCTCTGCTGCCTCCTCATGAATCAACAAATGTAGGGGGATCTTTCAACTTGTTTAGGAGGTGCTCAACTTTAAAATCGTAACCATGAAAACTGGAGCAGACATTCTGTCAAGACTTCGTTTCATACTGTTGCTTTAACACCTGATAACTCTGGAAAGGGTTTTTGAATGGCAACATGCTGAAACTTGCTGAAGAAGAAGTGGGCCCTGAAGTTCGAGCTGCTAGAGAAATGCTCTGTTCTCAGCTGATGTCCTGCGGGGTTGGAGGAAAAACTTTCCCCCCTGTCTGGTCTGTGTCCCGGCCTGCCCTTCCTGCCCCCAGCAGCTTGCCCAGCAGCCTCGTCAGGTGTCCTGCTGACAGTCAGACAGGGAGGGTCAGGGGGGCTACACAGTCTGGCTGATGTCCTGCGAAGAGGGACCTTAATAACCCCTCTCAAGCTAGGACTTACCCAATTATTACTATTAATTACTCTGTAAGTTATACTGCAAGGCTGTACAATATTATTTCATTGTCATTAGACTGCCCATCGTAATAGTAATCACATGAGATGTATGGCTGTTTGTATTCACTTTATATGCGAAACGCGTCAAAGCAAGAAGGTCTCAAATTTGATTCCTGGCCAGGATGCTGAGAGACCTTTCCACCAGGTACTCCAGGTTCCTCTCACAGTCCAGAGACATGCACATTGGGTGAACTGGACATTCTAAATTGCTCATAGGTATGTGTGTGTGTGTGTGTGTGTGTGTGAGAATGTTTTTTTGTTTGGTGTTTCTGTGCCTCTCCCTCTGAAATCCTGCTTATGGGGAAAAAAAAAACTTTATTTGTTTTTTTCCAGATATCTCAAAAACCTCAAATAATTGCAGTGTAACTTTCTCCCTCAGCATCGCTCAACCCCTCTGTGCCATCATGCCATTATGAGAGTGAAGAATGGAGGTCTAGACCTGCCGTCTTTAAAGTTTACTGCATTAAATAAAGACATCTTTTGAAGCTTATCTGCCCTGAGGCAACGACTTAGGCTCCCTAATTTGAACATGGGCTGTATAGGTATACCAGACATGAAATGAGTCACCAACTGAGAGATTTATAAGAGTGACGCAGGTTTAGAAACAGGTCGGCTTTGCGGCGTTAGACAGTTTTCCATCATCGTCTCGCTAGACAGCAGTTACTTTGAGTTGTAGTGGGGAAGCTTTACGGTGGTCCTAAAAGTAGAATTTTGCCAAGAAGAAAATGTCCTTTGCAAATATGCGCATTGTGATTTATCTATGCTTTTAAAAAATGGCTTTGTGGAAGGTTTTTAAGATTTTTTGGAAGTACCGCTCCACAGAATAGGCCAGCTGTGCAGCGTCACGGGGGGTAGGGTGGGGTGGTGGGGGGTTCCCTGCTGTTATGGAATAGATTCAAAGGAGCTTTGCATGATGGTCTGATTTCCTGGAGTGATGTAAACTCCTTTTGTTTGGTGCATCTGCTTCTGGGGCTATTTTCTTTCCATGAATACTCAATGAGCGTGTGTCTGCTATACATTTCCTCTTCCACTATACTCCTGATACACAAACAGTGGTTTTCCCCCTTGGCTATTAATAGCATTGTTTTTTTTCTCTCACAGATGATGTTCTGCCAGTTTCACTGCTATCTGAAACCCTGTCCTCGTGGAGAGGCTTTTGGAGTCTTATATAAGTGCATGAGTAAAATGTTTTGATGCTAGCCCACGATGTAAGACTAAAATAGGTTTTCTGTATGGACGGCAACTGGTTTAACTCGTACCTGTAGAGTTTCGTTTACAATACACCCACAACAGGTACAAACACCGCACTGAATTCCTGGTCTTGAATTCAGTCTTGATGAAACAACTGGGATATTGCTGTAGGAGAAATGTAGTTATTTTTAAGGCAGGGGTTGTGGGGCAGGTACAAGGTGCACTGTACAGATTTGACCCTCTTAGTTCCGTGAGCTGTAAAACTTTTTGGAGGCTTACAGGCTTTACTTTTGGCACTTTTTTGACAAATTACAAAACACAGACATTTTGAAAGTGCTGATTTTTTGCTCTAGGTGGGCCAGAGATTAAATTCACACGTTCTTACTATGGACACATACTATGGCCTGCTTCTTTTCATGAGTGCTGCTGTGTGGTCAGGATTTAAGTCTATACTAAATAACATGAAATAATGAATTTTAATTAAAGTTTGCCAAATAGAGTACATTCAGTATATATATGGACTTTGCTACCACCCCATTTGCAGCACTTTGTACAGTTTGACAATGTGTAATTGCAAGCAAATTGCTTTTGGATAAACTTTTTTAAGTGACATGTAGCAGCACGAGGACTTCATGTTTTAGTGTGTTTTGCTCTACGGACTGAGTAATGCTGCAACAAATTCATATGTAAGGCAACCTTGATGTCAACATATGATTTATGTTCAATTAATCATACGCCTTTGCCATTACCATATAAATGTAATGTTGGATTCACTAAGACTACAGTTTCTCATGCAAATCGCCACACCTGCTTGTTAGGAACAGGGTTTACAAGACATGGTGAAATAATGGAGTCTCAAGACAAAATGGAAATAAAAGTTCAGTGACGAAGAGCTAGTGGTGAATTTATTTCTCACTGAAGTGTTCTACAGGGGTGCAAAAAGGGTGGATTACATGCACATGGTATACGTCATGGTATACATGCATATTGTACAAGAGTTTAAACTCTGTTGGTAAATATTCTTTCAATACATGCTCAAGCACATGCTTGTGCATTTTCTGCCACATTTTCTGCAGGGAATATGCAATGAGCTATGTAATATAACCAACCACTATTGCATAATTGTCTCTGCATAATTGTTTTTCACGGCCCTGCTTTAAATCCATGTGTACGAAAAAGAGAAGCACATTTTGAACATGGCCAATAAACTGCGTCGATTTTCATCATTCTCATACATCACAATTAGGTGTGTCCAATTTGTACCTTGGACTAATGCAAAAGGCTTAGTACGTTGGGCCCAGACTGTGAATTCAGTGTGTCTTAGTCACCAAATTGGACTTCACTGGGAACGGCTAACTCTGGGAATGACAATTAGAAGCTCAGTCACTTTGTGCTTCTTAACATGTTCCCATCAATACAGCCTGACCAGTTTGCTTGCATTCTACCGAATCCAAATTGCATGCTAACAAGACTCCAGAATAACATGATCATGAGGCCAGAGGCAGGAGTGGTTTACTTTCTTCAGATTCTTATTTTCCAGCAGTGAAGGTCCTATGGAGACTGACCTCCCTTTTCCAGCCTTTTTACATTTTATTGGTCTATACTGTTTGAGGCTGAGAATAAACACGAGGCATTTCCCATATCCGGCCACCTCTGCTCTTCTGCTGTTCCTACAGGATGTGTGAGCATGTGTGCGCTCATGTTTGTGTGTGTGTTGTGGGGGGTGGGGGGTTAGGAGTTCACAACAGAGATAAATGATCTGTCTCCCAGGCACTGACTGTCTTTTCTCATACTGGAATAAATCATGCAGGAAATGCATTTTTTTCCATGAAATTTCCAACTTGAACACAAGGAATTCCTTTAAGTCCACCTTAATTATTCTCATTAGTGCTAGAAAGTTGCAGTCAGATGGTTTGACTAGCACACATATTTGGCTCTTTGAGACTGAGTGAGACTGCAGCAGAATATTCTAATAAGCATAGTACTACAGATGGGAAGGTTTGGGCACTCTCGTCCACACTTCTTCCCGAAATCAGGTTTAAATTTGTCCCCACCCTGCTACACTGACAGCTTATATGACTTACTGTATTCTATACAGAATATAATATTTTGTGTAGCCTACAGTTTTTTTATATTGTTATTTTGTGTGGTCTTTATTCTATTGGTTATTCTGCTTTTTTGTTGTTCTCTTGTTTTCACGATTACCCTCTCTCTCCTGGCAATGAAGGCAGGCACATACACAGACTTCCATTTTAGAAACTTTATTCTGAAAACTCAAACAAAAGAAAACAGGCACAAGGGCCAGAAACCAAACACAAAACCAGGACTTCAGGATACTAGAACCCACAGGAGTATGACAGTGGACTGACACTAAGGTCCCCCCAAACGAACTTAAATACAAAACACAAACCCCATCACCGAATAAACTCAAACCTCTCATTATCTGAGCACACCGTCCAGCTGAAACACATTATCTAAACAAAACTAAGACAGGTGCGCTCAGTACCATGATAAAAGTCCCAACAAATAAACAAAACGAAACAGAAAAGGACGGCCTCTGTCCACTTTGTTGCTGTAACTATGCAAATATCCCAACCATGGGCCTAATAAAGGGTTATCTTATCTTACTTCGAGACACAAGAGCTTTAGTGAGGTCAGGTACTAACGTTGAACGATGAGTTCTGGATCACATATGTCACTCCGGCTCATCTCGGGAATACTCAGTGGTGCTCTTCTCTTCAGAGAAATCTGTTCAGCCACACCGTAGCCCATAATTGGATGGCTTTGTGGTCCTCTAGCTGGCTGGCATTTGTCCTGGTGATCTTAGGCTATGTGTGACTGCTCAGGGATGCCAGTGTGTTTCTATGGAGATTTTCCACAGGCTCAGACATCTCATTGTGCATGCCGGTGCCTGCCTCATTGTGCAGGGTGTGTCTGTTTCAGCGTTTTGGCTTTACCAGAGCAGTCCTGGTGGAATGGTGCAGCGGTGTGTAAGAAGCTGCTGGTGAATGGGTGAAAAGAACATGACAACTTTGACAAGTTTTTAATGACGTGTGAGACCCACCATCTGCCCACCATGCGGAAATGCAGCCGAGCCTCTTTTGCTACAGACAGTTCACAGTCCCACTTAGCTTTGAACTGTGCGTGAACTGCTGCATACTGAAGTGGGTGATTCATTGGTCTGTCCTTGTAGTACCTGTGTGCACGTTCTCAGGGGTGCACTGCTGTGTTCTTGCGTTATTTATGCATTGCTTACGGTTACATTGTTTATTCACTGATTCATTCCGAACCACACATACATACAGAAACAGTTTGGGAACACTGCCGTTTGTAATTAGATTTTTTTTTTTTTTTTTAGTTTAAGTTTTTAAGTGCATCTATCAGCTGCAGCATCAAAACCACTGACAGGTGAAGGAAATGGGCAGTAAGTGAACCGTCAGTTCATATAGTTAATGTGTTGGGAGCAGGTAAAATTGATGAGCAATTTTGAGGGCCAAATTGTGATGCTAGACAATTGAATCAGATTTTTTCTAAAACGCCAGGTCTTGTGGCATGTTTGCAATATGCAGTGGTTAGTATCTACCAAAAGTGGGTCAAGTAAGGACAACTGATGAACCGACAACAGGGTCATGTGCATCCAAAGCTCACTGATGCATGTTGGAAGCCAAAGCTGGCCTGACGGTTCCGATCCTACAGAACAGAATATTCTTTATGTGACTGCAGCACATATTGCAGCACAGCTTCATGTGATCTTCTGATAAACCTGTATAACATTTAATATGTCCAGTTATTGCAGACCAGCAAAGAAAACATACTTATTTGTACAAAACACATTTTGAAAAACAAATTGTTTCCAGTCTTTTATTGGCAAGAGGACAATCTAGACAATCTAAATTGTGTTCCTTCCGTTCGTATGAAGCTGTTTCTGTGAGATTCAAAATGACTCAGTTCTCTATCATTGTGTACTGAAATAGAATTACAGTATTTGACCACAATACAGAGATCTTGGCCGCAGGAGGCCATGTCTTCCAATGCGTGTAAGCTGTACGAGGAGTACAGGGGCAGTGTGGGTGTGGGTTTTGAGTCTAGCCAAAAGAGGAGGAGTGTAGGAGCCGATTCAGCTGTGACCCGAGACCCTGGGAGACACTGGCTCTGGCCATGTTAGTATACTGCATATCCTGGCAACATGGGAAACTTTTATGGGCTGAAAGTTTCTAGCCTTGAAATGAATCTGTCTGTCAGAAGTTGAACCTCTTAAACTCATCTTAATGGTTTTTAAGGAGGCGATATCATGCACTGGTCAAATTATGTCAGCAAATCTGGAAAAGGCATGTGTTTCATTGACCACAGCAAAGGTACGTGAGGGACCCCAACACTCATCCACACAACACAGTCACGACAGAAAATGGACATACTGGTTACACATCAGCAAAAGTACTGAACACTTTGGGAACGGAGGGAAGATGATTAAAGAGACATGACTGATGGAAGAAACATCAGTAGCCTTCAATATGCAGATGACTTCTCATAGCCGAAATTCAAAAACCTAGAAACCCTTATAAGGAATGTTGAACAACAGAATGTAAAGGTAGGACTCAGTAAGAAACATCTTTATCTTTGGTTATGATGGTGAGAATGTGATGGACAGCTTTTGTCCACTCAGACCAATTATTAACCGTCCACAACACTGAGCAGAACAAGGATGAAGAAGCTTGAAAAGACCTTCAAATGTCGTGATGTTTCCTGACAATAAAAGCCCAGAGTTGTCCAGGCTATGGTCTTTTCTTTGCTTCTTTATAGATGTGAAAGTCGGACAATAAAAAAGCATGTCAGGGGACATTTTGATTCCTTCTTAATTTGGCCAGTGAAGACTTGGACAGCAAAGAAAGTAAACAAATGGATCTGTCATCAAAATGAAGTCTCACCTCTCACCCAACTCTAAACTCTAAACTCTAGCTGCCATTTACATTGGATGACTATTTCATGATGAATGGACTAATAGTACAGGTACAGATTCCCTGCTCCTATAATGCTATCATTTCAGGGATATGAGGTTTTGTTTTTTCAGGGACTAAATGTAGTTATGGGAGTGAATAATGGAAGTCTGGGCCAACCGACAGGACCTTGGGATTTGAGAGGTTGTGGAGTAAAAGAAAAGAACTGTGCCTGGAGCTAGACAGAGGATTTTTTAAAAGGCTAATCTTAAAAGAAATGTATCTCTGTCTTTTGGCTCTGGAATTTCTTTTAACTTTTTTTCACATTTCAGTCTTATCCATTTACCAGAGATTAGTTTTTTCAGTTTTGTTTTTTTTTTTTCAGTGTTGTGGTAATTTGACTTATTACGTTAAATAAGGATTACGGGAGGAGGCTTGCTTTGGTCTCACTCATGGCTATTTTAAGAATTACTAGCTGGGATTTCTTTTAAAAGCACATAGCAAGCAGAAATGAATGAATAATTATTTAATATTGCAATAATTTAAATAAACACCAATATTCCACAAACTATTGCTCTTTGTTTTTCCTTCTTGTGCTTTGCCACCACCATCATTCTAATTTATAGTAAGTGGAAAACGCACACAAGAGAGTGTACAGACAGAACATTACCAACTACTTCATTACAGTTTGAAAGCCACTTGGAAAGATTAGAGTGTAGATTATTAGTCCTGCAAAACATTTGGGTTACATGCTAATGAAACAATTCAAGTCTGCTACATGAGATCTGCTTTCTAATGGACTGTCAGATGGATAAGCTTCTCCAGAAGAAGGTCAATATTTCCAAACAAACAAATACCACTGTATGTCAACTACAAGTGCTGTTATTGTGAAATGAAAGCATCAGGTAGCAACAACAGTTCAGCCACGAAGTGGTAGACCATGCAATAACAGCAGTGCTGAAGCGTGGAGCTGGTAAAATTCATCCATCCTCTGTTGCATCCCTCACTCCACTTCCAAACCAGATCTGTAAGTAACATGAACACAAGAACAGAGATTCGAGAGCTTCTTGAAATGGGTTTTCGTGGACAAGCAAACGCACACAAGCTTATGCACAGTCCGAAGCGTCAGCTGAAGTGGACACCGATGGAAGCATGAATGATGCATGAATCCAAGTTTTTGGGTGCCACACCAGCACAACCTACTGGAGTGTATAATGGCAGCAGTAAAGTTTGGTGGAAACACTCCAGTTTCAGGACAGTGTGAGAACTAGAGGAGAGTTCTGAGTACTAAAATCTTTATGGAGGAGTAGTGCAAGCCGATAGATAGTGTATCAGCAGAGGAGATTCTCTCTGAATAGGAAGTTTTCGAAGATAGAGAGGGGTTCTGCTGCTCTCCTCGCCTTTGGCAGCTCGTTCCACCAGTGAGACCAGAGAAACGATGGAGACCAGTCTGGAATGGGTTTGCCTTGAGTGTAGGGCTGGCAGAGCCAGACAGTGTCTCTTGGAGGGGCGGAGGGAGTGAGTTGGAAAAGGCTGAATGATAGGATTAAGGGAGCTGGGTGCAGAATTAGATGTCACTCTGTAGGCAAGAGTTAGTGACTTGAACTTATTTCAGGCAGCCAGTTAATTCGGGTAG
The DNA here is from genome assembly GCA_037974365.1 of Hydrocynus forskahlii. Lineage (NCBI taxonomy): Eukaryota > Metazoa > Chordata > Actinopteri > Characiformes > Alestidae > Hydrocynus > Hydrocynus forskahlii. The sequence goes on along the minus strand of JBBPCX010088809.1, from coordinate 7,224 downwards.
CCAGTGTAGGTCAATCAGCAGTGGGGTGACATGCGACCTTTTGGGTTGGTTGAGGTCTAAACTAGCTGTAAGGGTCATATAATATAAGCTGGAAGACCCACTAGGAGGGCATTACAGTAATTGAGGCCAGAGATAACCATGGCTTGTACCAGTAGCTTGGTGGCGTATTGAGTCAGGTTTGGCCTGTTTTTCACAACTGAAGTTTCTTCTTAGTTGTGGTTAGGGTGGGAGGAGCTTAGTGGGCAAAACACCTGTGAACCCGATGACCACAACGTCGCAGGTTCAAACCCCCACTTTCTACCACTGTGTCCTTGAACAAAAGAACCCTCAGTTGCTCTAGGAAGACTGTCCCTGTAACTACTGATTGTAAGGTGCTCTGGAAAAGAATGTCAGGCAAATGCCCCCTTCACCCTTTAGCTGACGCATAGAAGAGCTCTGTGCATTTTTTGGTGCCAAATTTCAAGTAAAAAAAGTCTTTCTCCCTCCATGTGCTTTGCCAGAATTAGCAGTTTAGGGAGACAAGGTGAACCCGGTTCTTTCCAGGACTTACAGCTAGAATCTGTCTCTCTGCAGAAGATCAGTCAAATAGTGCGGTCTAGCAGTCCACTCAAATCTCGTCAAAACTCACCTAGACTTACCTTTCTGAAGGTAGAGAAGGACCTACTTGATTTTTTTTTCTGTTCATGGGTCTTGTTATACATAGTGAGGTTACCAGTGGGAATGCAGTACTTTGTCTTGTTATCAGTATTGTGAATCGATAGCAATTAACTCTTTAAACATTTACCATTTAAGCTGATAGAAAACAATTTTCTCCACAATTATTTCGCAAAGCATCTGGCACATACCCAGGAGGCCCCTAAATCATTCGCAGTGTGATGTTACATGAAACAAACAGTCTGCTGGAAAGAGCTGATTTTCTGCCCAGTGCACAAGTATTGCCCACTGAACTGAATCCTATAACCATTTGGAGCCCAGAGATTGGAAAGTGGCGCCCACCGCAGTCATTCTGTTTTAAAAACCAGGATGTTCTGTCAAGAAGAAATAGTGAAAGTCCTATTATACAGACTGACCTGAAATTGCATTAACCTGAAAAGCACTTATTTGCCCTCTACTTAGGCTGCTTCTCCTGTGGATTTGTAGATAACGGAGCAAAAATTATTGGCTTATTTCAGTTCCACATTCAGTGATGATTGGGGGGGGGATAACATTGAGAAAATCTGTGTCCTCACTTGTCCTGCTCTGTTCTAGACTGATAGATATTAAAGCTATCATTTCTTTCATTCTCTTCAGAGGCTGAGATCTCTCCATACCTTTTCATGCATTGCTTTTAACAGTCTGTATATTTACTCCATCCTGGGAATGAGAGTCAGTAGAAATGCCACATCCTTCAGAAATCTGTGTGGAATGTGAAAGCAGCGAAAAAAGTCGTGTTTGCTTTGCAGTTTCCTCAAACCTCCGCAGCATTGGTTATCCAGTCTACTCAATGTCAATAATATTAGGAGACAAACTGAGTGTTTATTCTTTCAAATATCAATCAGGATGCTCTATTTAAAAAGCTCAGCATGTGGGCTAACTGTCATTAGCCTGCTCTCAGCTATTCACTATGTGATTTAAACCAAAAACGCCTAGTGTCCAGATACATTAGATACATTTATATTTAGACACCTAACTAGCTTGCAGCAAATGGCTGATGGCAAGCTAGTTTTTATGATTGTATGGCTTGTAACGAAAATGTCTGGGCTGGATAGAGAACTGGTTTTATGTGTAACATTCAGTCCAAAGTGTTGATGACTTAAATTCTTTCCTCCAATAAGACCAGTGGTATTAAGTCAAGTGTTTGAAATGATGATTAATGCAGAAAGTGCTCTACCTTAAAACATATCTTGCCTAATTTTACAGGTCTGTGAATGGAAATGTCATGTCTAGGTATATGTCCATGTGAAAATGCACCATTTTAGGACAAAAAAGTAAAGCCTGGCTATTTCCACCCCTATAGGCACTAATGAATTATTATATTACTGTGTTAATCTGCAGGGGTAATTCAGGCATACAAATTAGAATGCATACATTCTTAAAGAAGTCTGAAAGCGGCACAGCAACGGAAATTACCGATGTGGTGGGTTTTTTTATCCTGCTAATGTTAAAATGGAGTTGAGATGGTTTGACTCACTCATTGAGTTCACTGATGCTAATCCGACGGACTTTATTTTACCTTACCACTGTGAAGTTCAACTCACAGCCTCCCACACCAGTCCCAAATTATTGTGGAGTGCTGGACATGCTTTTTTTCTAAAATGTGTTTACCATTCTTGGTTTGCTTTGCTCTCCGTTCCTTTTTCTTATAATAAAGCCATGGTTCTGGGCTTAACAGTTACTCTGGTGTTACTGATTTGACTTGGAACATATTGATTGCATTTCTTGCGTTTATAGAGAGAACTTTGCTTCAAGGATAGCCTGAGGGCTTCTCAGAACAGGGCCACTGAACATTAGACAGCATTTGAAGACGGCTAAACTTTGTTGTTTGAGCTCCTTTTTTTCCATAAGACTTTACTGAAGGGTTGCATTCATGAGGCTACAAGACAAGCTTTTCATTGCATAAACACAAAAGGAGCCTTGACGAAAAGAGACACTTATGAGGACATAAGCCTTTATAAACGTGTATGTAGGTTTATGTTAGTTGTCATGCAAGTCTAATGTATTCTTATGAGGTATGACTTCTTACTTTTCGTCAGTTTATTTCTGGATGGTTTGGACCCGTTGTTGATAGCTTTCCCTGTGTTTTCCAGGTCAGGTGTGCTTACGTGACCGTCTGACATTTCGCTTCTGCCAGACCCTCCAGTGGCTCGGCCGATGTGACCAGGCCGCTGTCCGCTCCCAGTGCTGCAAAACCTGCGAGCAGCATCACCGCGGCAACGACCGGGCTACACGCCGCTGAATGGAAAGGGCATTGGACGAGGGACTGTGCAAAGCCAGGAAATTCGTTTCTCCCTTTTACACACTCATAAACACACACACACACAGACAATACACACAAATCCAAGCCAATCAAGGACAAGCTTTCTGTGCCGACTTGGTGTTGCCATTGACCTGTACAATCCTACAAAGCCTTGGAGGACACTTCCCTCCCTATTGTTACTCTGACATACACAAGTGGTGCAAGCGCTACATCGAACAGGGAGGAATTCAAAAGCCACCTCATTACTGACTCCATTTTTTATTTACTGAGTGCAGATTTAACTTTCTCCGCAGCACACCAAAGCATCGATCTCGCTCTCAACAATAATCAATCTAGCGGCCGTTTGAGAGCCTTCTTGAACTTCTGTGACTTGGTTGGAATGAAAAGAAGAAAAAAGAAAGAAAGAAACATTGCTATGTCACTGTATAACTGTGCCAACTTTTTTGTATTGCCTTCTGTACTTTTTCCCATTCAAAACTGACAACATGTCTTTGTACACTCCCAGTTTTTACTGAAGCACACGTGTAAAGATTTGACTAGCATTTTAGACGAGCATGCAGTTCGACGATAATCCTAAGACGAGCTGGAAGCTCAAACCATGCTTTCTTGCCAATTGGAGCTATTATCTACCACGATACAAGCCTAGAGGACATCCAAGGAAATGGTGCTGCAGAAATAACCTGGTGCTGCCAGCAGTGTGGCGCCCCCTAACTCAGTCAGGGGTGGGCGGGCCAGTGCCTTTGTCTACTTGAATTCTGCTCGCAGACTATTGATAGGACTGGCTTTTAGACATATGTTAAGAAGCCTTTGGACTTGTATGTGTATGTGTCACTATAAGAACATGTTTATATTATTACAGCTTATCTGACAGCACACACTCTTAAAATGAAAGGTGCCAGAAAGGGTTTCTTGGAGCAAGGCCATCGAAGAACCATTTTTAGCGCTGGAAAGAAACTTTCAGGTCACTTTTCAAATATTCTTTTTCTTGTCACTTTTCAAATATTCTTTTTCTTTTCATACCAGTGCAGCATTTTCTCTTTAGTTTGGTTCATTTTGACCAAATGCCACTAAACAAATAAATTTGTGGTCCACCAAAAATCACAGGTCTTGGAAACCCAGGTATAGTTTGCAAACAGAGGTTTAGTCTGCAGATGATAGGAACCTTGTTTTATGATAGTCTGTGCTAAACAAGCTAATTAAACATCAGACCATGCTTTTACTCCAGCAGCATGTCGCCTCTGTACCATCCAAATAACTTGCCTGTTTTAACATGCGTCCCCTAACAGGCACTCATGTCATTCTTGCTGCATAAGTTGCAGCTAATAATAGTGGTAGGCAAGCAAATAAATAATAGTGAAGAAGCACAGTTGATTTTAGCACATGGGCCCTGGAAAGATTTTTAGGCGGAGCATCAGCAATGTGACAAACCACCCAGTCATACAGAAGGATGACTTTTATTTAACTGTGATGAATGTAGCATTGAAGCTTCTCTATTTTAATACCAAAAGGGTAATGCATTATAAAAAAAAACATTTTTTGATGTGGCTGCATCAATGCATCATATCAAACCTCAGGAAAAAAATATTGTCATATATATTTTATGGACAATCTTTATTTTTGATGTAATGCAACACAAGTCACTGTTTGTTTTAGTCATTAAAAAAATAACAAATAAAATTAGGGAGCCCGTGGCTATATGTCGTGGACCACACTCGTCTTTAAAGAACCATTTTCGTCACTGAAAAGTGAAATTTTGAGGAACCATTTACCCTCGATATAATATAAAGGTTCAATACGAGTTACAGGTTGTTCATAGAACTGTTTTACCAAATGAGAACCCTTTGTGGAGCCTTTATTTTTAAGAGTGTAGACCAAATTAATATGCAAGCAATACTCCATCAGACTGCTGCAGGAAAAAAACTTTTCAATGTTACATTGAACGTATTTGATTTTGCTTTTGACCGTAAATTTGTGCCATTTGCAGTCTTCAGGTAACGTGTTTATCCCATGTTCGTTTATTTTTCAATATTATTTATATATTGGGTAGTAGCGTAGTTTTGTACAGTGTGTGCCAAGTCATAATGCATCATGTAGCACATCACCATCCACTTTATTAGGAACACCTGCCTTGTATGTCCACTCTGTGCCCACCAAAGATGGGGGCTCAAGTCAGCAGCTCGTACTTGAGTTGCACATTGACAGATGAAAGTTCAGCCTGAGAAAAAAAAAAACATGAACCCAACTGATTAATTTATAACTTCTATCCTTAAAGCAGAAAAGTACTCAAACATTTATCTTCTAGAAAGCTTTACTGGTCCTCTGCAGTTCCCAGCATCATTGGGTTTGATACAAAGTCTTTCTTTACAGAACACCCTTTAATCTGATGGCCTGAAAGAAGCAGGGCACGTAATTAAGATGAAGTTACCTGCTACCTGGAGTACATTCAAACCTTTATAACCAGTTGTTCTCTTGCCAGTTGTTCTCTTTTCTTTTAGACACCGCAGTGCTTTAGTTCTGTCTGAAGGCTTTTCGTATCGTAATGAAAGGCTCACTGTTTGAAGCCGTGTCAAACCTGCCAGATTTACTTGTGCGCACTGCAGTGCCTGCTGCTAATGAAACGAAATCAAAATGAACTAATAAGTCAGACTTGCGCAAACCTTTGCTGTGTGAGGTCCACGCGTCTTAGACGTCATCAGTGTAGGTGTACAATTACAGACTGTGATCTGCAGTCACATTTATTTCTCACTCCAGTTCATCACTGGGCAGTTTCTGGTTTCAAGACTGGGACTCAAGTGGTGGACCACTCTCAGCAGAAAATATCAGTAGCAAAATTGTCCATTAAAAGAGAGGCTGTGGGGGTTGGAAGCTGACCACTGATGAAGGGCTAGAGCAGGTTGCCACGAAGGGCCAGTGTGGTGGCAGGCTGAAATCGAACAGTTGGCATCTAGATTTGCTAGATGGTATAAAAACCTGCAGCCATAACGGCCCTATACATCTAAGGATTAGTGACTGATGTGACCTGTATCAACTGCATCCTCAAACTGTGCACCAACAAGGTGGAGCTGCAAGGAAGGTGTTTCCAATAAAGTGGCCAATTATGGTAGATTAAACCTGCGTTCTTTTCTACACCCAGGTCTTGGCTGACTTAAATAACACACAAGCAAAACAGGATTGTGTTTCAGATGTTTTAATACAGGTGTTTCAGGCTAAAGGCCCTGAAAAGACATTTCAGTTTTCTTCATCCCACCAAACAACGCGGGAATGACGCCTCTTCTCAGCACTGCTTTGAGTGCCATTTGTAATTATGACACTTAAGTGGTATTTTTAGTGTCTTTAAATTTTCATGTGTCATTTTCCAGCACTCAAGTTTAGAATGACCTTTTGGCTCTTCTGACATCCTTATCAGCTTCATGCTGAGATCCCTCAATGAGAGGGGACAAAGTGGCACAAAGTGGCACTTGGGCACTAATGACACTCGCTTTAAAAAGAAAAAGATCTACTTCATTCCCCTGTTAGTCATACAGTTTCTAGAGGCGGCCTATTTGCTGACGAATACGAGGTAATGAAAGTGAAAGAATAAACTTGTTTGTTTGTGAAGGCCTTGTTTGTCAGTCTGCACTGAGATACATCTTGGGACCAGAATATACTATCAGGACTGGGATTTCAACCCATTGAACTCTTTCTTGGGTAGCTAAATGTGATTATGCAACATTCATACGTGTTCAGTAAATGAATATTTGACCATTTAATGACTCACCGAGATTGTTCTGTTCTTTTGGTACAGATTACATTGTATTCTGACTGTTTCAGCCTCTTCAACTGTTTTGGTAGGAGCAGAAACTCATGGTTGTCCTATTGTGCATTGTTGGTTATATTGTGTATCACTTCGATTACATATTTTCTCAAAAACTAACTGCTGTGATGAAATCATTCACATAATGCAATGAAAAAAAGGTACGATTAATTTGTATGTAGATTTAAACTACATGTAAAAGTCCCAGATCTAGGTAAATGGTATAACACAATTGAAAATATTTTAGACATGGAAAAACATACTCTTAGAATTAGGAACCGGCTTGATAAATGGAATAAACTATATCCAGAGAAAATATTACACAAAATGACAAATTATTTTAATAATATAAATTGATAGGTATATATCGGTCAACAACATTTACAACTATACAGAGGACATTACATAACTGTAGACTTAAATGCAGCCTCCCCCTCAACATACCTTACCTACCCTTCTTCCCCTTTCCCATTAT
>JBBPCX010088772.1:0-25719 GCA_037974365.1 Hydrocynus forskahlii | reverse complement strand
ACTTCCTGCTTAAATAGTCTGGACGTGAGTCATTTCCGGGACCGTTTGACGTCACGTGTTCTGGTGTGTGTGACAGTTTCTTGGTGGCAGGCCCTTCTAAAATTTCTTCAGGAATTTTCTTTTGACATGTTGAGCTTGTGGTCTCATAGAAAAGTTACATATCATTATCATTATCACTACTACTACTTAATAGGCTTTGCTAAGCAGGTAAATTCTCGTGGGCTTATTCTTTTCATATTAAAACACATTAAAACCAACTAGTTTTAAGAATAGTGGAATGTTACACCTTTTTCTTCCTCCGTTTGTGGCGCCCCCTGGATGGATGGCGCCCTTAGCATTTGCCTTTATTGCCGATGCCACAGGCCGGCCCTGGGCCAGACTGACAGATAAAATTAATTCTTGATGTGTGGAACGTTGCCAAAATGAAACACATAGTGAAATAATTATATAGCTATTACACATTTAATTAATAAACAGTGTATTTATTTCCAATTTTAAATAATCCATGACGCATATAAGTAATTATGTTTTTATTTCCCATTTTAAGTAATTAATGACACATTTAAGTATATATTTTATTTCCCATTTTAAATCATTAAAGTCACGTTTAATTAATGTTTTTATTTAGCATTTTTATTTAGCATATGTAATGACACATTTAAGTAATTATTTATCGTTATATTTCCCATTTTAAACAATTGTTGACACATTTAATTATTTAATTATTTACGTATTTACATATTTAATATTGGCACTCTGAGCCCTCCATACTACCCAGCCCTATATGTTGGACCCCGAGTGGGACCCAGGGCAAGATGAAGAGGAGCCACCTGCACAAACACCTTCACGAATGCAGCAAGGCTTTCTAGTGTCTTGTGCACGTGCTCGTAAAACTAGCAGACAAAAATGGCGGATCTTCAACTATCTAGTGGGTGAGGGCAGACAGGTGAGGGGTGGCTCTATGCAAATTTCCTTATCCTGCTGTCAGGAAAAGGGAGCCGTCCAAACGACTCATAGAAGCTTTCAACTGACACCGAAATCTTTCATTTGACTCACAGAAAAGGGACTGTTTTTAGGAGCAGTAGAGACACAAATGGAAATACAAAGTATGCAAAAAGTGAGTTTTGCATAATATGTCCCCTTTAAGAGAGAGAGCCAACAAGCTTACCCCACCGCAAACAAAAAATATTTTTATTAACTGGTTTATTTTAATTATTACATTGATCGACAGTATTATGGCCAACTGAAAAATAACAACACGTCAATCCCATCCATGTCACCAGTTTTCAAAACTAACTGACACCTCTGCTGCAGGGCCACAAGATGGTGCCAAAGGAGGGAGGACAGATCACAAAGTCTCTGTGGCTATACAGTGCTGTGTAAAAATATGTTTTAAGTTAAGAAATCATGCAATGGTAGGTTGACAGAATGTAGCCAAATTGGTGTTAATTTATTCTGGACATTCGGTTGTAGACAGGTGTTTTATGGTGTGGTGATGCTTAGGTAATTATATTAATAGGATGCAATTTTGTGCTATTGTATTTCTTTCTCTGCTTTCATTCATGTATTGACTATTGTTCGTCCCTTCATATTTCCTGGATGATACTGTCATTTTTATTTAAATAGAAATATAATCATATTTAACAAAAAAAGTTAGATGATATGCACGTCTCAGTCAGTGTGGATTCTCTGTACTGTTCTCCTATAGCCAAAATGTCATTTTATTTCTTTAAGAAGTGCTGTCCTGCTTAAATACGCCTTTGTTTGGAGCAGATATCTTTTTAATTTAACAATAAACAGTCTATGTTGAGAGTATTGTGTGAATTTGTCTTCATTACATAAAATGCTTTATGGTTGTTGTCACCTCTGTACACCTTGCCTTTTATTGTTATTAGAGTGTTCCTACAGCCTCCAAAAAAATAGTGGTGTGGTTTGACAGAACAGGTGTCAAGCCTTGCAAATGCAGCAATGAAAACCAACGAAAAGCTGAATGAAACAAAAAACAAGCAGAAACAAATTCAAAAAATAAAATCTGTCCTGAAAGGAAGTTCTAGATTCATTCACTTCATGCTATGTACACATTTTCTGGTAAATCTACAGATTTAAAAACTTAAAAAACAGACAGAAATGAGAAAGAAATGCAACATGCTCTTTCATCTTTCTATCAAGCAAAGTGAAATTATTAAGCCCTCTGTACTGATCTGCAGTACAAGTGTAAAATGTCCATTTGTCATACATGACCACAGCACAGCACACAGTGTGAAATTGTTCTCTGCATTTAATCCCATTCACCAAGTGAAGAGGTGGGCAGCAATGCGGCGCCCAGAGAGCAGAGTGTGGGGGGGTACCTTGCTCAAGGGTCACTCGGTGGTGCCATTGGCAGTCCTGTGATTCGAACCCTCAGTCTTCCGATTGCAGTGGCAACTCTCTAACCACCAGCCCACCGGTTGACCTTGTTTGTGTGTCCATTACACAGACGCTGTATATGTGAATGGTCAGCGTGTGCAAGCTGTATCCATCCCGCAGAGTCAGCAGATAGAGCTTGAATTGATTTTGAACATCAGTCTGCTGTGAGGAGATGGCAGGCACTGATTACAGTTCTTACAGATGCTCTCCTGCTGAGGCAAGTTGCAGGCCAGAAGTTCACAAGGAGGAGGAGTTTAGAGTCAAGCGATCCTCCGGAGACTTTTCAGTTCTAGTTTGAGAGCCTTTACAAACACACACACACAGACACCAATATGAGCTCTTCTTTGATCTGTTCATCTCTTTTCTTGCTTTTTATTTTGGGTAAAGGTCAAAGTAAGTCCCATCCTAAACCTTCTTGTGGTTATCCCCCATCCCAGTGGTGCAGGACTTTGGAAATTGCAGTGGAATGTGGGGTAAGTTTTAAACATGAACCATTTCTGTGAAACATGAACCGTGCTGTGAAAATGAGTTTTTACTTGCTTTATTCACTACTTGTATGTAATGATGCTGACCTGAATAATCTGCCTACTTTGTTTATTACTACATGAAAATGATCAAATATCCTCAATTGCAAATCAGCAGGTAGGACTGAGCAGACTAACTGAACCCATGCTCAAGTGAATGAATTGTCATTTATATGAAACACTGAATAATCACAATTATAAGTAGCTATTTACAACAAACCTAAGTACAAAAAAACAGGTCAAATATTGCTGTGGAACTTTTTATTAGATCCAGAATTTATAGATTCTCCCTATGCTAAGACAAATAAATATAAATAATATTAGGCTTAAAAAGAAATGTGTGAGCAACAGCAAGCCAGTCTGGACGCTAAGCCAGAAAGATACTACACACACAAAAAAAGAATAAAATGAATTTTGGCTCACACTTTGCTTACAAAAATAGAAGTAAAATTATTTGATATACTGTCACACTCAGGAGTGTACAGAAGTATGAAACGTTATGGCATTTTTGTGCCTTAAGGGGAGATCTTAAGCGTTAGATACTACACTGACCAGCCGTAAGTTCCTTTTCAAAGGCTCTTTTGTGCTCGTAAATGAGTGTCATGCTTTTAAAACTGAAAACAAGCAGCTCCCAATTTGACAGGAGCATGTGGTATCAGAGCGTCCTCTAAACAGCTGAGGCTCAGAGGTTCAGAGCATGTGCACCTCAGTTGTAACCTAATTTCTAGAAGGCCTTGTTTAATGCTTTTTGCTCTATAGCAGGTCATTTGCGCTTGGAAGAAATGATCTCTTCCAGAGGCCCAAAATGAGGCTCAGGGTACTGATGTTAATGCAGTGTAGTAGCAGTAAGTCAAAAAAACTGTTCCCACCATCCTTTTGAGCTGATACTGCTCCTCAGATGGGTGTTGAAACATCTTCATAGTTAAAACAATACAAATGAGGTCCAGTTACCTTGATTTATTGCTGACATTTGAGAAAATGTGTTTTACATCAAGTTTATATGTTAAATCAACCTTCCTGCTTAACGCCAAATCAAAACCCAACTAAACCTCAAAATAAACCTCACCCACTCCGCCAAGTTATGTGCCTTGTAGAAGCAGATCAACAGGTCTAAACAACACTATGCTCTTGTAAAGGTTTATAAATTATTGTCATAGATTCTTTATATTCTGTTCCTTTTAATTCTTTAGGTTCTTTAAATTCACACATCTCATTTAAAAATGTTCTAGAAAGCTTCTTTAGGGACCCAAAAGTGGTTCTTCTATACCATCACTCCAAAGAGCCCTCTTTGTTGTTTATGGTTCTTCTACAGGTCCAGAAACAGTGTATGGAGCTGGATGCCACCAGGCCGGACACATCTGTGCCTGCTGTCGAGGTAACTGTGTACTACGAAAGCCTCTGTCCAGGTTGTAGATCCTTCCTGAGTGAACAGCTCTTTCCTACCTGGACGATGCTCAAAGATATCATGAGGGTTCACCTAGTGCCTTACGGCAATGCAATGGTACGCAAATGAAACCATTTTTCATCTAAGAGGGATTCTTCTGAAAATTAAACAAAGACTCTTAAGTATTCATATTATAACTCTTGCGTCCTTCAGGAACATCCCGAAAAGAACTCATTCCTATGCCAGCATGGTGAGCCAGAGTGCCAAGCTAATATGATAGAGGTAATCTAGTCTGCATAGTTTTCTATGAATGACAATTTCATGTTTGTTACTTTAACATGCTCACAATGATCATATCTTGGCAGGCCTGCATCCTGAACATGACCGGCCAGGCAGCGCTTCCAGTTATTTACTGCATGGTGTCCTCGTCAAATGTGATAAATGCAGCTCTATCCGTGTGTATCTACTTCTCAGTGTTAATCCTTTAGGTCCAAAATACAGAAGTATGCAATAACTGACGTGCTCATCGTTTGTCTCCAGTGTTTGCAGTTATATGCCCCATTGGTGGAATGGGGGACCATAGAGTCCTGTATAAATGGAAGTCTTGGCCCCAGCCTTCTGCATGAGAACGGTTTAAAGACTCGGTCTCTCAGACCAGCCCACACACATGTTCCTTGGGTCACTTTCAACGGGGTAAGAGATTTAATCTAAAGGTGCTCTGACTGAGGGATTGCACTAGTGAAAGTAAACTTATTGTAAATTTAACAGAAAAAAAATCCTAGTGTTTTAGGCTCAGCCAATGAACAGAAACTGTTTAAGACATTTTGCAGAAAAATGCCATATTTAAATGTGTTCCCTGTAAAGGATGTGTTAACTAATTTCTGCTTAGAAAAATAACAAAACAGCTCATTGACTCGGGGTCCTTCTAATGAATAGATACACTAAATGTTTCACGCATTGGGCAAAACCAGGAGCACCCGGTAAGTCCTTTGCTTCGCTTACTTCTAGACTACCGACCACCCTGATTATCACAACGGTTGGGTGGTTTGGGGGATGGTGCACGGAGAGCTCTATGTCTCAGCTGTTGTCCAGGAGGGGAAAAGTGTGGGAGACGAAACGAATGATTTTGAAAATTGGTGGGACACATCCCCCCTGCTATAATGGTTCCAGGGCCTGAGAATACACCAATATCATTATTAACAGAAGACTAATTTTTCCTAATGCACTGTCACATTTTCCCATTGCAATATCACAATATTTCAATGCATATTAATGAGGGGGGCAATCTCTATTAATACCTTCTATTTTAGAAGAAACACTGAACAAACTTTTACTGTACTGTAAGTGTCCCTACATGTACTGTAACTGTCCTTACAGCACTCTGTAATAGTCTGGCTGTATATAAATCATATTGCAGATGCACACAGATGACCTTGAAGACAAGGCAATGTCAAGTCTCTTCAACCTTGTCTGCAAGTTGTATGAGGTAAGCTCATATTTCTGTTTCCGTAAAATATATAATGCAAGCAGAAAGTAAAACTGATCACTGACCAGCTTGTTTTTCTCCTTTTGTAGGGAATTAAGCCACCAGTCTGCACTGGAGCCCTGAAGAAGATAAACCGAAGCTTTTGTTAAACTTGTGTTAAATGTGAAAAATGATGAATACTGATCTATATACAAATTCTAATGAACTGTAAGTCCATATGAATAACCTAAGAATGCTAACGTATGTACATGCACATACTCCTTGTTTTGATGTATACTGTTAAAACATATTTGTTGTTTTTTTGTTTTTTACTTTTATAGAAACATGTACAAACGTGGCACTAATATACAACATGCACATTTACACATACCAGGCCTTCTCGTCCATCATCAGTGCCTGACCTCATGAATGCTGTACAGATTGAATGGGCACAATTCCCACAGAAACTCCAAAATCTTGTGGAAAGCCTTTCAAAGTAGATTGGAAGCTGTTATAGCTGCAAAGGAGGACACACTCCATATTAAAGTCTATATATTTGTATTAATGCAATGTTATTAAATGTCTACATACTAATGCCTATGTATTAATGCAATGATATCAAAGTCCCTGTTGGTGTCATTGTCAGGCGTCCCAATACTTTTGTCCATATAGTGTGTTCGATGTAACGCTGTAGACTGGTCTTCAAAAAATCTTTGCTTTAAATTCTCTTGCAAATCCCGTCTGTTGATGAAATTAACCGAAGCAGTGCTGCTTCACCAAAAAAAAATAAATAAGTGGAAATATAAGTATTAATTATCCAATTATTTTTGTCATTAACTGGTTTAAATCATTTTAGATTGACTGATGCAAGCCAATGCAACAAAGCTGCCTTGGAAAAGGACTGCTCAGGAAGACGTTTTATTAGGGCGTTTGGTTTACATTAAATCTACAGAGAAAATATCAATTTTCCAGTTTAAAAACCATCGATATCGGTTCTTTTTGTTTCTTTTAACTATTTTAATTGCCAAGTCAAAACTCTGAATAAATGCTTTTATTTTGAAATACAAAATTCGGGGTCGCTCGAAGGTTTTTGTTTCCTCTCTTCAGTGTGACCATGCCACAGGAGGATCAGGCTGAGGAACCGGTGTGTGTCGTCTTCAGATCTCGATTTGTAGTTTGAAACAAACATTCTCGTAACGTTGATCTTTTCAGACAGAGACAGAGTCCTGCTGTTAATGTTGAAGTCATAGTCGTTACTTTTCCACTCCATACCTAACTGGTCATGATTCCTCTGAGTAAGGACCTGCTGGTGCGGATCTCTTTCTACTGGAAGCCCCTGTTTTCAGGAAAGTACCTGATAGTGACGAATGTGGTCAGCAGTGGGGGCATGCTTGCTCTGGGGGACTGCATTCAACAAAGCAGAGAAAAACACAGCACACCTGAGAAACGCTGGGACTGGCAGCGCACAGGTATGTGTGGTTCACTAACAGCACACCTCTTAATTATTGAAGTCAGGTATTTCGATCGTATTTAAGTGGCCCGGTGGTTAGGAAGTTGCCCCTGTAATCAGACGGTTGTGGGTTCGAATCCCAGGACTGCCAATGGCGCCACTGAGGTACTCTTGGGCAAGGTACCGTCCTCACACACTGCTCCACGGAGGCTGTGTTCCTGGCTGCCTACTGCTTCACTTGGTGAGTGGGTTAAATGCAAAGAATTTCACACTGTGTGCTGTGGTGTGTTCATGTATGACAAATGGACACTTTACACTTACAGCAGACCAAGACATTTTGGCAAATGCCGTGCTTCCAACTTTGTGGACACAGTTTGGGGAAGAACTTTTTCTATTCCAGCGTAACTGTGCCCCAGTGCACAAAGCAAAGTCCATAAAGACATGGTTGGATGAGTTCAGTGTGGAAGAATTTGACTAGCCGACACAAAGCCCTGACCTCATCCCTATCCAACACCTTTGGGATGGAACGGAGATTGCGAGCCAGACCGTCTCATCCAACATTAGTGTCTGACCTACTCTACTGAATGAATGGACACAAATTCCCACAGAAACGCCAAAATCTTGTGGAAAGTCTTCAAAGAGGAGTGGAAGCTGTTTTAGCTACAAAGGGGGGGACAGACTCCATACTAAAGTCGAGGTATTTAAATGTAGTTCCGTTAAAGTCCCCGTTGGTGTAATGGTCAGACGTCCCAATACTTTTGTCCATATAGTATCAGCAATGCAGGTGCTGTCATTTGTAAAACAGAATGACATGAAACCCAAGAAAAAAGGAATATGTGAGTAAATGTCGGTGATCTCACCAGTAAATTCTTTAACAGTGTGATGTACCTCAGTGCTGTGGATCAGACATTAACGTGCTATAATCTCAACTCCATTTAGCCGAACGTGCACTGTGACTTCAGTATTTAGTATATACAGTATATACAGTATAGTGTGTTCAGTATACTGGCTGGGCAGACAGGTTATTTTCATTTTTGCCAATAATTCCTGTAATCCATCATGGGCATGGGCACTAGTCTGCTGGGTTTTTGCACAATGTAATAATTTTAATGTTATAGGGTATAGGGTGTTGGAATGCACAAAATGTGCAGTGAACAAAAGAAAAGATGGTGTTAGGATTTTAAGTAAACAAGTCAGCCCAGCTGTGGTTGAAGAAGACACCACAGAAACTTAAGTGCTGATTCCACATGATCTGTGAATCTGTGCTCATTTTTAATGCAGATTTTATGTGTATGGGGATATTTGCTATATTTGCAAACAAATATTATTTGTACCTTTTTGGCTGCTGTAGTGATGGTATTTTGCATTCTTCTTATTATCCATGTAAGGAAAAACCTGTCTGATGTTTAACCCAATCCTAAGGACTCATCACAAAGATGAAGTTTAGGCACGACAAAAATATGAAATATATACATAGTTACAGACTGAATAGTTTTTAGCTTCTCTTCAGTTCAGTCTGGTGTGCCAGAGCAGAAAACCACCAATTAGGGAACAGTACTGTGCTTAGGGCTGCACAATTTATCGTCTGTTAATTGTTATTGTGGTATTGGTCTCTGCAATACTGATATTGCACAAGGCTGCAATATGCAAATGAGTCTTTTACTAATCAGTATTTTTGACAGTGTGACCAATCACAGGTCCAGGTGAGAGTTACGAGGTTCTTTAATAAAATATATATTTTGGCCAGTCTTTAGCCATTAAAGGCACCGATTTCTCCAGGTGTTTTCAAAGGGCCCATTATTTTCGTTCTATTTCTTTCTTTCCATTGTGTTTGTGCACCAAAAATATTCATAATTCATTATAATTAATACATGCCCATTTTCTAATCTCTGTTTATCCTTTACAATAAAGTCTTTCAGACTGATGTAAATTCTCTTTTCTGATTGGTTGCCCTGTATTTCAGATAATTCAAGGCTGCATTAGGCTTTTATAATGCGTTTGCAGCCACAAGCACAAAACACAGCCATGTTACTATTATACTTGAATACTGTCAGAGTTACTGGATTTTCAAAAATTGTCTGTGTTTGTGACATCACAGATACTATGAAATAAAAATTGACTGTTTTTTGCAGCTTAGTTTTCATGTATGGACTTTATGGATGGGGGAGTAAACATACATTTAGCAACTTTAGCAATATTTACACACTTTGATCCTTTTCAGTTTCTTTACATTCCTGATTTAGCTGTGAGATTTAGCAGTAGTTGATATTTGTGTGCAGCAGTAAATGGTTATGATACAGGTGCACTGCCAGACAAATGTCTGGACACACCTGTCAGGCTGTAATCAAAGCAAAAAGCGGCTTTCGAGAATCTAAATTAAAAAACTTTTTTTGTTTGTGTTATTCCATATGTGTTCCTTCACAGGGTTCCCACGGGTCCTTGAAATCCTTGAAATTTTGTGATTCTGAACAGCTAAGTTAGAAGCCCTGGAAAGTTTTTGAAAACAGGCATAAAAAGACACTGTCCTTGAAAGTCCCTGAATATTTTTTGGGAATTGAAATTTCATGGATGATGACCGCCATCAACGTGTTATTATTTTGCCACCACAAGTTTGTTTAAAATTATGCCTATGCCGACTTTTAATTAGCAAAAGTTCCTTTGTTGTTCTTCTGTAGATTTTCGGCACTACATTCTTGTTTCTTGTATTTAGTCAACGTAACGTGTGCACACTATAGAGCAAGCACACTATTGTTCTTCTTAATTTTATCTTTATTTTTATTCCGTTCGAGATAGAGACACTGTTCCAACTCTGACACGTCGGGACCGATCTGGAATAGCGTGCTCGTTCTCAGCTTTTTGCTCCTCCTTGTCGTTCATTCGTTATTCCCGTTTTTCCGGCTAAAAAATTCTCATAGGGAATGAATAGGGCTCAACTTTCAGATGGTCCTGCCCGGACACGCTTCATCCGAAACCCACCAAACTTCATGTGATACCTTTTCCTTTTCTTTTGCTCGTCCCTTTTTTCCCCCCATTCACTTGCATTCATTTTTAACCCCATAGAAAAGAATGAGTTTCAGAAGAAGAAACTTTCAGGCTCCATACAGTGACCAAACCTTATGAAACTTCATATGAGACAGGCCACGTCCCCACAGACACACCTGTTTAAACTGAACAATATGGCCAAAAGTAATGGGACACAGGTGTCATGAAAAACTATAAGGGTGAAAGTATTCTGGGTGGTTGCTAAGGTATGAAAGGCAGTTGCTATGGTTTAGGAGATGGTCGCTATGGAGTTTCTAGGGTGTTTCTTGGCGGCGGGCCCATTTCAAAATTTCTTCAGGACACAGTTACGACTCGTTAGTCAACCTCAGGCCTCATCATGAAGAAGGGGGACAAGAAGGTCAGACGACTGCTGCATTTGAGCAAGCACACTTTGCATTTTCTCTGCAGAAATGCGGTCTAGTTTCAACTAAAATTCCATAAAACAGTAATGTACATCCTTAACGTATGTAGTGACATATCCATGCATTGTGGATATGAATGTAGGCTATGAATATTATTGACATGAATGTAGGCTATACATTCAGTCCACTTTCTTGCACTGATTTTGTCCCAACAACTTCTATGCCATTCACAGTCTTTTATTGTATTTACATCTAAAATTGTTTAGCGATAACATATTCAGCGGTAGCAGTCAGTAAATGCCGTCACGTGTGGTCCATAATACCAATTTGTAATTGAAAAGTTATGAAAATTGTAAATGAGCAGTACTGTTCACTATAGCAAACTGTATTTTTTTTTTCTTTAGCATCAGCCCAAGAACTAAGACAGCTTTTGAAGTTCTGGGTAGGCTGGGAAATTCTGCCAAAGGAACTTAAAGTGTAATTTACCACCAGCTCTATGCCCAAAGCCTCAACCTGCTTTGAGACACTTCGGCTTTCAGGCCACTACACAGATTTTTCTTCATATCTGACAGACATTCAAACCTGCTTGAATTCAGTAATGTATGGATTTGGGCTAGTCTAAATGTAAAGTTCAGATTTCTTAAGCAGAAGTGCCCAGTATTGGATCCATACAGTATTTGTTAATACTCAAGTTCTGTTTAATTGGTAAAATATGTGGAAGAGAACGTCTGTAGTCTGGTGCTTTCCAGAGGTTCTTTAAGGGTTTCAACATATAAGCTTCCTAGTTATATTGATTGTTCTGTTTTACTCATTTTGTTACCTAACAGCTGAAAAAAGATAAGCCCAGTTTGATTTCACTGATGTGCAATTGAGAAGTGTTTGACTAAGCAAAATTCCTCACATTGAATTCTCTTAAATATGAGGTATAGCATCTTTGGCTAAAATGTTATTTAGTGTAGATCCCATTACTATAGAAAGATGGTAGTCAAGTCATCCAGCTGCTTTATTATTAAAAATAGTTTTCCATGATTGCTATGAGTGTTCATACGTCTTTCTATTTGGTATAACACAATTCAAATTCTTAATATTCTTATATAATTCTTATATAGTTCTTATATAACATATTAACATGCTGTTTGTATTCTTTGGTAAAACGGGGTAACAACTCGACTACATTACAGTTAAGCAGGAATTTCTTTCATTATATACAACAGCTCAACATTATGTTATGAGATTAAAACTAAGGAGAAACATCTTTGTATAATCTAAATAGCCATCCTTGTATAATCCGATTAATAGAAGCTTGTATAATCTCATAGTACACTCTTTTCTTAAAGAGACTGGACAAAGTTCAGTGTTGCCTGATCAATATCTACACCAACAGTCTGAAAGACCTAGTGGGTCAATGTTCACTCTCAGTCAATTCAGCTGATAAGTGGTAAGTGGATACCCCAACTCTGGTCCAGTCACACCAAAGTTAGTACTCAAATCTACTTCCAGGCTACTTTCCCAGTCAATGTTGGGAACGTGCAACTCCTAAAATGACATGTACCGTTATCCGTTTTTAATGACAATAAATGCATTACACTATAAATTTTTTGAGCTTATCTGTGTTGATTATCTGGCAAAGTTTAGTACCTACTGACCTACAAACCATCTGGATCTGGGATGGGATTCTGCATTTGGTCAACTTCCCACAGGTGGTTAGGAGTCATGTTCCCTCTGATTGTAAGGGATGATCATCCCAACCACCTCTGAAGACGTCAAGGCTTGTCTGAAGCCAAGGGATGAAGACATAATGGCAACAGAACAGGTGCACACTGTCAGAGATGTCCAGATTCCCCTGTTCCACCAAACAGTGAGGGAGATAATAAAAGGTCCAGGTGACACCCATCCACACATCTCGCCACAGCCTTTCAATTCTAGAATGAACAGTGAAAGGGTTTTTTTTTGTTATTTTGTTTCTTCCCATGGTTTATACATTCATTAATAGACTAATAATATACTTCAGTTAAACTGAAAAGTAAACAAATTCTACTTCTGTGATACAGTACATAAATATATTCACTGCACTCATATATTCATAAAAGATAACAAAAACAAAAATTGAAGTTTGTCAATCAGAAAGAGAGGGCAGGAGTGAGAAAATGTTTCTGTGTTACTGAAAAAGCTGGTTGAGAGCAGCACGGCCCAATAAAGCCATATGGCCTGTTTTCAAATATATTACCCTCATACAAAATTCACTGGCAAAATCTTTTCACGTCATAGTGTCATAATAATGAATGTTTTTCGCACTATCATCTCCTTTAAAAAGAGAACTCTTGTATTATTTGTACCCTTGACTGTGCACATTTTTTCCAGCTATATAGCTGCCCCTTCTTGTCCCTTGTACTGTGAACATCAGCCTGGCAACATCCACATTCTCAGTGCCATGGTCCCCCCGAACTCAGTTACTGTATTACTGTTATTGATACCTATCTACATTGGTACACAGTAAACTAATCTAACCTCAGTGGAAAGCCATACTGCTGCACAGATGGGTAAAATCTCAGTGTGGTAAAGGCCAAATTGTTGTTTGCAGTTCCAAGATACATGCTCTATACAAAGGAATATAAGAGCCTATCATTAGTAGCAACAAAATTACTTTGTGATAGTTACAGCAATTAAGTGAACATTTTAGGATGACAACAAAATGAAAAAACTCATCCATGTACCGATCCAAATGGTGATAGCTCAGTGGGTAGGATACTTGCCTCGGGACTAAGAGGTCATGGGTTTGAATCCTACCTTCAGCACCACCACTGGGTTCCTAAGCAAGACCCTTAACTTCAAGTTGCTCCAGGGAGACTGTCCCCTGTAGTTAGGGAATGGAAGTCGCTTTGGATAAAAGCGTCTGATAAATGCCGTAAATGTACTAACCTTCCTTGAAAATCCATCAATGCCGCCAAATATGACAATGTTATATCTACAAACAGTAAAGAAGGAATGATTATATTAAGCACTAAAATTCGTCAGGCATGTTCCTGAGGTATACATGCAACACGACAGTGTATCAAAAAGGTATCTTTATTTTCAGTAATGCTTCCTTTAAACACTCAGTGAATAAGCTTGTGGTTAGCGTCTATGTGAAAAAGGAATTTTGGACAAGGTGCAGAATAGGTTCTCCTTACGACACAGCCAAGCTGAGTCATTCTCGTCAAAATTCCTGCTGTAAATTCCTACACAATGCATAGATGCCACCAGCCTCTCCCACTGCACCAAATATACCAATTCCCTTCAAGGCTCCTCTGACCATTCTGTACCCTGCATTGGGCATTGATGTTTTTATATTAATAATTAGTCTGTCAAGCGCCTCATTGGACACAGTACTGTAAATGTTCCCTGACAGATACGTTGCATTCTGCCATTCTTCTAAAAACAGTACGTCTGGACACTCCCAGTAACTTTGCAATGCAGGGAACTGGTAGTTGCATGCCTAAAAGATGTAAGAGCCGATCCTCAGCCAAATGCAGCCTCGGACATCCAGAACCAGTTTTGTCCTCTTCCAAGACTACAGGCTGTTGGTGGAGATCTTTTTCTGATTCAGTCATATTGAGGCTGTCAGCTAAACCACTAAAGATTTCTGGTGGCACCTCAATTTGTTCATACAAAGCATTAAAAAAAACCAGGTCCTGATGGCAGGTAAACACCAGAAAGTCCACATCTAGTGGCCGCTGATCAAGAACACGCACAAGACGTTCAAAGAGCCTCTCCAAGATCTTTGTACGTAGCAATAGCTAAGGTATAAAAATAAAACAATCACAACATTATAATTTGCTGCATTGTTTATCACAAGATTTTTATATACATCACGGAGGACAGTTTGTTTAAAACAAGAAACCGAATCTCTATTTCATGGAGTATTTTTTGATTGCCATAATCCTGACGCACGCACAGTTACAGTTACAATATAATACGGTGTCGAATCATGTTCCCCGTATACTTACAGTGCTTAGGGACTGAATATTGGTGCCATATTTTGGCATTATTTATGGACATTGCCACTGCCATAGTCATATATATATGATTTTTAAATTAAAAAAAATATCTTTCAGTGCTGCTTCTTACAATGCACCTACACAACCGTGTAAGGTTGCATTTTTGATGGCGAAGAACACCTGTTTACAACAGAAGCGAACTAGAGTGAAATGAAACGCGTTGTTGTTACCATATAATCACTGCTTTATTCGGTACAACATAAGCACATTTTTAAAAAATCAAATCACATTTATTAAATCAGTCGCATTTATTTAAACCAGAACTCACTGGCCCGTTCTGCCTGCTCGCAATCCTGCCGTAATGTTGTGCTCACATGTCTTTGTCATCTTCAGCGCCAGGATTGGTCGTTACCTCACCTGCAGCTTTGTGATTGTACACATACAAGTATATATTATTACGGGTGTACATTGAAGAGTACACACACAAGTATATACGACACTATTCTGGTTTCATAATATAGGAAGCTGCTGACCACTCTCTGCAACCGCTGGACTAATGTAAGTGTTTAGTTTTCCAATACATTCATTCATCTTGCAGGTTAAATATAGTATGTTTGATTGTTATTCTTTTTAAATAAATACAGCTGGTAGTTCTGGACTTTCCTACATGTCTCACCATGGAGGCAGCAGTTCACGAGGAGAACCATCGTGTGGCTGCACAGGAGGGTATGTACAAAACACAGCTCTGCTCTGTATGTATAACTGTTTTCTTTTTCTATTGAAATGCTATAGTTAAATTCTTTTTTTTTTTTTTTGATAAATATTCTTGTTGGCAACAATGTTTATCATTAAAAGGTCAGGCAATAATTGTAAACTTATTAGACAACAATTTAACAAAAGTACAAAATTGCTTCAACAGCTCAAACTCAAAAGGGCAATTATTAGCACTATTTGCTGGCCTCCTTCATTACTGCCAATGAAATACTGACAATTTTTTGCAGTAAAAAATTTCTTTACACATTTGGGTGAGCAATGAAAGTTGTCCCTGAGCACACAGGCAATCACATTGAATTTCTCCTCAAAATAAATAAAGCATTTTCTCTTGCTACATGTTTGGACTTTACCAATGTAGTACTACAAAATGACAGGCTGGCTAGATCATGTTGATCATGTTTTTTTTTTCTTCTAGGTGTACAGTACATATCCATTGCTGAACACTTCCCGCTGAGACGCCTGGAGCTGTTGTGCAAAAACGGCGTATGCTAAACATTTTGCTGTAAAAAGGATAATGAAGTTATAATGTCGGTGTTTACTTTTGTTCACGTTTGACTGTATCTATCAGGTGCACCTGAGTGACAATGCAAGGATGGGGATTCTTGCACAGTTGCTGTGGGATGCTGTCTCTTTGCAACTGCAGGCGGCTGCTCTGGCTGTACCAGCTTCCCCGAAGACTTCACCACCAGTGGTCAGACAAGTCTCCCCTGAATCGGTTGGGGTAATGATGGTACATTACATACATTGCAGCCGATAAGCAAATACACTGCAGCCTGTGGAACTTATATACATCCACTTTGAACTGCAGGCTGCTCCTGTGAAGGCGTCAGCCTCCCCGAAGACTTCACCACCAGTGGTCAGACAAGTTTTCCCAGAGTTGGTTGTGGTAATGATGATACATTACATACATTGCGGCCTATGAGCAAATACACTGCAGCCTATGGAACTTATACTAGCTCTTTGAACTGCAGGCTGCTCCTCCGATGGCACTGGCTTCCCCGAAGACTTCACCACCAGTGGTCAGACGAGTCTCCCCCAAGTTGGTCGTGGTTGGCGAGGTGACTGTGCTACACTTGTTGGATGTGGCCAGAGGGTAATGGATGCATACTGTAACTTTGTATTATATGAAAAGGGATGTTTGATCAGTACTTCACATTTTAACTGCTACAACGATGCTTTGTTTTTTAATGATAATAGACAAAGCAGCGAGTGCAGGGTAAAGACACAACTCAGGAGACCAGTAGAAAGATGGTTGGCCTGCAGGTCTGTTTTGTCTGATCTATATATATATATATAGTATTAATTTATATACATGATTGTCATCTTTGTGCAATTTTAATGACAGGGAGACCTGCCGGAGTGTTCCATTTCCCTGAATCCAGTGTGGCTCAGCCCTGCATTGCTGAAGCAGATGCCATTCAAAGTGGTTGAAATGTCAAATGTGCATGCACACAATATGACTGTATCACAGAGTTAATCAGTGGATAAAACGTATATATTTATTCTATCCTTTCCATACAGTTCACTCATTATTTTCATTTCAGGAGGCGGTTATGGCAACAGAGTCGACCAGGCCAGTATGTTGCAAGCCAGGACAAGTGGTGCCATTGAAGGTCGTTGGTGCCATGCCACCAGAGAATGGCACACTGGACCACAGAAGTCAGGTAGTTTTTCATGGTAATGTTTTTTTTGACGCATTTTAGTTGTAAATTATTAAGAAAAATATCATTTTCTAATTTTGTAACATAATTATTAACATAAATTCAGCTACATTTTCATATAAAATATAACTGTATTAATGTTTTTGTACTGTCCAGAGAACACAAAGAAAGCTCGTCTTTCTTGTCATTAACTGGCTGCTTGCTGTGTGGGGCACAGAAAATCGCGAGTTCTTTTTGTTTTATTTACAAAGCGCCATTGATATATTTGAAACCTAAAAGATTCAAGGTTTCTAGTGGTGTTACTTAAATGTTTCTAGGACAAAAACTCACGGAGCTTTGGATGATTGTTTTGGAACAGTCAAAATATCCCTCAGGAGGGATTGCCGATCTCAGAGGATTAAATACCGCTGTACTCAGAGCAGGGGCGGACTGAATAAGACGCGCCGCCCGGTGAACAGTACATTATTGAACTGGAAAAATTATTGGTGATTACCCTTACATTTTACTGTAATTTAATTACTAAAAAATTCAGTTAAATTATTACTGTATTTACCCTGCTTATACCAAAGAAAACAGCAGCACATACCATCTACAATGAACGTTACTGTCGCGGTCGTGCGGGTCCAGGGACCAGACAGAGGGAGCTCTGTAGCTCCGCCGAGACCAGAATGCCATGACACTGACACAGAAGCAGGTTGCACCACACTGTGACTTTGTTCCCAGACGTTAAGACGTTTAGACGTTTTGACATTTAATGAAACCACGCCAGACAGAAACACAAGGCCAAATATAAAGCACAAGCACAAACACAGGGACCAATGACAGACAAGAATGAAAACAAGACACACGTGAAATACATTTCTTAAATCAGAACCCAACCAAGAAACAGGGGTGACCCCTATTGGTCACCCCGGAAAACACCCAGAATACAAAAACCCCGAAGGAGGACTATAAACCCGAACAGACAAAATAAACGAACACCGAGACGTGACAGTTACAGATATCTCAAGCCTCTTTCTTCCTACTACAAATGATGTTACTTTCCCCCATTCATATGGCAAGCCATTTTAACATTAAATAGCCAGAGTGGATTTGTACGTCAGATATCCATAATTCAGTTCTTCCCAGTCAAAATATCACAGATATCCAAAAGGACGTTCTTCCTATCTACTGCCTCTCTCCTTCTCTCCCTGAGCCTCTGCAGATGGAACTGTTCCAGCTGTCCAAATCCCACGAAGCATGGGAGTCACGGACTGGCGAGAGAGGACAACGGAGCCGCGGAAGGGGACACTTGTGTTTCAAGTAAAGGACTGCGGAGTGCTTTTCCGTTTGGGGTCTACCAGAGAGACGCTCCTCTGGTACTGAGGAGTGTTGCGAAGTGCACTGCCTTACAGAGCATATGTGTGCCTCTGGGGTGTGTGAACTTTTGAGTTTCATTAAAAATAGGCATTTTAAGACCAAAACACAACAACGCGTTTTTTCACTATATGCGGGTGCTCTTGGAACGTAACAACCACGAGAAGTGTGGGGGTTATTGTAATTGTAAAACTGTGTTAAGAGGATAAATGTAGGGGCAACTGTCACATCCCCAGTCAGTGGCTGCTAGAGGCCAGGACATTAAAGGACTCTTTTGTTGACTGGGGGTGTGGTCTCATCCCTGGCCAGGGAGGTCTGTAAGAGCTCTTGGCTGGCCAGGGATGAAGTACTAATAAGCAGCATGTGTTTTTGTTTAGTGCTCAGCTTAAATAGGCTGCTTTGAGTTGCATTGGTTGTCGGACAACTCACACAGTATATGAAAGTACTAATAAGCAGCATGTGTTTTTGTTTAGGGCTCAGCTTAAATCGGCTGCTTTGAGGTGCATAGGTTGTCGGACAACCCACACAGTATATGGAGTTGTGTCTGTTTAGTTATTGTTTTTGTTTGGAGTTTTGGGCCCTGTGCCTTCTGGTTTAGTTTGTGTTTTGAAAATAAAAAGAAAACTATGGAAGTCTGCACCTGCTTCTCCTGTCTGAACGGGCACAGCCCAAGTGTGACAGCAACGGCCTTTTCTCTGCCTGAGAACAGCATAGTAAATATGCCCATGTCTAAGAATTTTGGTTTCACTCTTTGAATCACATTCAAGCAATTCAAAGCATCAGTAGCACAAATTTATATATTTACTCTGTGATTCCCCTACTAATCATTTCCATTTTAGCTGGGAGTTGTGCTGACAAAGGAGAATGGTGCCAAATCGTCCCCCATGCTAGTGGAGAACAGCACGCTGGACATTAGCGGCCGAGTAATTTACATGCACACTGTACACACATAGTAAAATGTCAGCCGCTTAATAACAGCTTCATTAACTGTTGTGTTTAATGGTTGTTCAAATAGTTTCGATTAATAACGTATAATTTTGAAGTTGTCACTAGCAAAAATTACATGTAGGAATATAAAAGGAGCATCAATGGTCTACCCGTTCAGTCAGTGAGGACGACACATTCCAAGGCGGACAAGATGTACAGCAGTTTTTCCCGTGACAATGCATGGCTCTTACTTTTCTGGCTTATCACAGTGAGGGGGTACAGTTTGAAACAGTGTCACTAGACATAGTCCTTGAACAAGGAAATGCACTCTATGTTGGTATAAAAAAGCAGCTCTTGTTGGATGGCACGTTTGTTGACAACCACCTGACAGCTGAAGAGATGATGAAACAAGTACTAACAGACAGATGCGTGTATAATGTACAGACAGCAACTCTGGGACTGGGATTACCCCTTGCTTGCCCCTTGCTACACAGTTGGAGTGTCTGTCAAAAAATGTCCACCATACTTTCCTTATTGAAAAAATGCATTGCGGTTGTCCGGGTCAGATCAGGTGGGTATGGACTGTTTGATTCACATTCAAAATGTTCAGCAGGTCTGCTGCCTCCCTATGGAACTGTAATAATGATGACTTTTGGCAAGCTGACGGACATGGTTGACCACCTACACCAGCTCTTTGAAAATCGCAGTCCCAGTGCCACCTACGAGTTTGTGCCAGTCACTTTTGTCAGTGACCACGTTGATGATGCCTCTCTTGGAGACATGGGAATTGTAAATATTTCACCCGGACTCACACAAGTAAACCCGTCTGTTGCAAGACACCAGTCTAGGATGTGTCCAGAATACCAAAAGCAAGTCGACACAAAGTAACCAAAATGCCCAAACAGAACCAAAATGCAGCATGGAAAACATGGACTTGCAAACAACACAAGACGTACACCAGAAAAAGAAAAATATGCTATCGGTCCTGCATTTAGGTTGAAAAAACGAACATATGAAACAAACACATATACATCAGCAAACATGGAAGAAAGAATACATCACCAGCACATACAAGAATAATCCTGACTTCTGTAGAAAGATACGGTACTGATCCTTACTTTCGTAGCAGACAAATGAAATATGTGACAGAAAGATGATTTGCCTTCAGAAGTCAACAGAAAACAGTTATGAAGAAGAATGTGACAAAAAGATACAGTCCTGATTATGACTTCCGGAGCAGGCAGAAAACATTTCTGAAAAATTATATGAAGAAAAAACATCACAGTGAAACAGGTTTCAGGCTCCACCAGATTGAACAATGTGCTGCCAAAAAGCGATGCAGTCAGTCCAAGATTTCATTTCTTACTAATCCAACCCTGCAGTGCACTCTGAGAATCAGGAGGAAATACAGAAGGCAGGCAGGGACCCACTGGGAAATTTCACAGCCTATAATCAGTAAAGAAATACAAACTGCAGTAGTTAAATTCCAAAAGAAGGTTTGTTTTGGGCCCACATATACCTGCACGGTGTGTCACAGAGCTCTTTTCCCCAGTCAAGTTAAGCATTGTAACAGAGGTACATACACCAAAAACAAGTGACTAGAGGCTGACTGCCTAACAGGTACGTACGTTCAGCTGCATGTTCTGTACCAAAAGAGGGGATGCAGGAATGGATCTGCTACACATGTGACAGGCACCTAAGAAGAGGAAGGATGCCACCGATTGCCTCAGTAAATAACCTGCACCTAGCACCCATTCTCTCAGAGCTGGTTGAATTGAATGTGCTTGAAAGGCAATTAATTGCAAAGATTATTCCTTTTGCCAAGATAGTTGCATTGCCCAAAGAACAAAAAAGAGCAGTGCATGGAGCAGTTGTGTGTGTACCCTCTGAGATGGAAACGTCTATGAAGTGTCTACCAAGGCCCACCACAGAAGCCCAGCTTTTACAGGTGAAGCTTACGAGAAATATTAAATAAAGGTCATCAGCACTTCTACACAGTGAACATGAAAAAGGTGCTAGCAGGACTAGCCAAACTTAAAGAGATGCATCCAGATTACAGGGATGTAGAGACACGTGAGAGTGTCACATTTGACATTCTTCAAGACGATCGGCCGGCTAAAGAGCCAAACAAGGACGATGAGACAAATACACTTATGGAACAGCAGCCCAGCCATATGGGAGAAAATACATCAGACACTTCATCCTGGTCTTATACTGGATACCTGCATGTAGCCCCCTGACATAGCACAAGAAGTTCTGTCGTATGGGGTTGGAATTTTCAGCATAGCTCCTGCCCAAGGAAATAAACCCATCAGCTTCTTCAGTGTTCCAAGACTTGAAGCCAAGGCCTTTTCTGTGCAGTTCTCAACTGGCACAAATGCATTAGATGAAGACAGGCAAGTTTGGTTGTCTCTGAGTGTGTACTTCAGCATAAGGCTTTTCTCTGTGGATAACAAGGGCCAGAGTTACCATTTCTTCTGCCAGTTTGTAACTCAGACACGCAAAGGCAAAACAAAGACCAGAGATGGGCGCAACATTTCCAACAGAACGTTAAGATAAGGAAGAGATGGAAAAACTGATACAAAATAGAGAAGCCTTTCGATTCATGTGTCCCCTGCGAGGCACTCCAGCTTACTGGGAGAAAAGCCTTCATGACCTGCATGCAATGGTAAGGCAGCTGGGCAAGCCCACCTTTTTGGGGCCTCTGCTCCCAAAATGAGATGGCCGGAAGTCATTGAGGTCATCAAAGCTCAACGGGGGAACAGGGAGAGTTTTCGGAGCTCGACTGGAACACCAAATGTGACATTCTCCGGAGCAACCCAGTCACTGTCATGCGCAAGTTTGAGAAAAGAGTGGATGCACTCTTAACTGACCTCATCATGTCACCTGGGCAGCCCATTGGCCTAGTAGAAGATTACTTTTATCTAGTGGAATTTCAAGCAAGAAGAAGTCCACATATCCATATGTTGGTGTGGGTGACAGATTGCACAGCAGGAAGCATTCCAAATCATGCAAGAAAGGAAATGTAGAGCACTAGTACCTCCCCACCTGAAATTGACTTTAAAGACAAAGAAAAGGACAAGGGTAAGAAGGACAAAGCCAGTGGGAAAAATCTATAAGATCAAAGTGCAAAATAGTGTCAGAAAAACAACGGAAGGCTAAACAAAAGCTGAAACCAGTGAGAGATTTATTCATGGACGAAAAAGCGTCATTCAAGGATTTGTCTGAGTTGCTCACAGCTTGTAAGATGTCCAAGAAATAATACAGCTCTTACGTTAATGCTCTAACTGGAATGGTTGTTATGATGAAACGTGATCCCAAGTACTGCTGGGCGAATGGATTCAAGCCTGATCTGCTCCGATCATGGAATGCTAACATGGTATGTGCTTGATGAGTACAGCTGCATCGTGTACATGATGTCTTAGTAGCCGGAGCATGAAATGACAGAGATACTTAACTCTGAAATGAAACAACCAGAAAAGTTTTACAGACGCCTCCTGAAATTATACTTCCTGCACAGAAGAGATGAGGACCTGAAAATGTGGAATATCCAACATACAGGGAATTCTATTTTGATGGCCTATCAAAACAAATGAAAGAGTTTGTTGACTTCAACAAGAAGCGATATGAAGGACATGGGAAAAAAATAGACAAGGTAACAAAACAGCTCTAGAAGCAAGGGCCAGTTGTAAACGTTTGGAACACTTATGCGCCTGAGGTCGAACTAGACTGCTTGGAATGTCTCGCCGAGCGAGAACCTTTCGAGCAATATGAAGAGGAAGAGGGAGACCTGATTCCAGATTACCAGATCCATCATGACAACAGAGGAGCCATGCCTGTAATCGACACCCGAAAATTGAGCCCTGACTTCATAAGGGCAATGTACAGAAGTCTCAACGGCATTCGTGTTCTATGCAGTTCGTGACTGGTGCCTGCGACGTGTCTGGGGTCGTATTACAGATCCCTTCTTCTATATTGTTACGGGAGGAGCTGGCTGTGGGAGATCACATGTCATCAAATGCGTTTATCAGGAGGCAACCAAGCTCCTGTGCCAACTTCCCAGGTTTTGTGATATTGGTGAAATGTCACAGCCCACGGTGCTCCTCACAGCATTCACCAGTACTGCAGCATACAACATTTCAAAGACTTTGCACTCCATCCTGAGGCTGCCCAACAGCAAATGGAACCAGATGTCTTTAAAACACATATAATGGAGGTAAATGGAACCAGACATCTTTACAACACATATACTCAAAGGACTCTGGACTCAAAGGACTGCTACGTCAGAATGCTGTTCATAGACTTTAGCTCAGCATTTAAACACCATTGTTCCACAGAAACTGGTGGGAAAACTAAGCCTAACTAACAGGCCTCAGTTTGTTAGTTTTGGAACTAACACCTCCAGCACCATCAGCCTGAGCACCGGATCGCCACAAGGATGCGTGCTCAGCCCACTGCTGTTCACTCTGCTGACCCATGACTGTGCTGGCCAATTCAGCACAAACCACATTGTCAAGTTTGCAGATGACACAACAATGGTGGGGCTCATAAGAGAGAGGGTCAGATAGCTGGTGGTCCGGTGTCGAGATAACAACCTGTCCCTGAACGTTGACAAGACAAAGGAGATGGTCATCGACTTCAGGAGGAACTCCGCCCCATACACTCCACTTAACAACTCGGCTGTGGAGTTGAAGGTCTTGGGTGTGCAGGTGACAGACAACCTCAGCTGGACACTCAACACCACTGCCATCACCAAGAAAGCCCAACAGCACCTCCACTTTCTGAGGAGACTGCGTAAGGCCCGCCTTCCCCCTCCCATCCTCACCACCTTCTGCCGGGGGACCACTGAGCAACCAGCATCATCACAGATCCCACCCACCCCTCACATGGACTGTTTTCCCCCCTGATGTCTGGAAAAAGATTCAGAAGCATCAGAACCACCACTACCAGACATCACAACAGCTTCTTCCCACAAGCCATTAGATTCCTAAACTCAGAGCCTGCACGCAACATCAGGGGCCTGAACAGGGTCTGACCTCATACAGAGACTGCTATAAACATGCACATAAAATGTTTAACTATCCATACTCACTGCACCGACACTTTCCAAAACTGCACTAAAACTTGCTGCTAAAAATTTGATGAAAAATACCTCCTTTACCTCCTGAATATACACTTATTTGCACTACCTGCCTGTTTGTACTTTGAATTATTTGCTTAGATAATGTTGCGGCGGTTTTCTTGACTCTGCTCTGCTCTTTGTCTGTCTTTGTTTACATTTGTCTGTCTTTGTCCTACACTGTTTGCTTCAGAAAACGCTATTTCAACCCTCTGTGTACTCGTGTATGTGGCTGGGCTGACAATAAATTCTCTTGAATCTTGAATATTGAATATAGAGGAGGTGAATGGAACCAGACGTCTATAAACACTCAAGTGCATACATGTACACACATACACACACAAAATATTTTGCCTTGTTTCTAGGCAGTTGCTCAGGTGTAGGAGGTTGTTGGCATGAACTGGTACATTAAACAACATCTCTTTACAATTTGTTTTCAAATGAGGTTCTTTGAAGTTTGTTTCAGATCAGAAATTTTATTTTGGGGCCAAAAGCCCTTGACTTCTCTCCTGTTTTTTCATGGTGTGAATGTCCATTCTGAATCCCAAGGAGTGCTGAAAACGTGTATTCAGGCCAAGAATGATCAGAAAGAGCAGAAAATATTAATTAGTTCTATAAACAACATATATTTACTATTTTTCTCAAATTGTGTTCTTTAATGAAAACCCACAGTGTGAAGTTTGTGTAAAGCCAGAAATTTTATTTTGAGGACAAACACTGTTGACACCCTTATGATTTTTCATTGTGTGAACGTCCATTCTGAATCCCAAGAAGCGCTGAAAATGCATTTTGAGCCCAAGAAACATCCAAATAGTAGAATATATGAACTGGTATTTTAAACAACATCTGTTTACACTTTTGTCTTTTGTTACATGCCATGGCACATGGAGTGTGTTTTTAGTGTTTTCTCTCTCCCTGTCACTAAGTTAGGTCGATCTATGGACACTGATTGGAGGAGGAATATGTCATTCGGCCTCCTGCTTTTGCTGATTGGTCGATCTGCAAAACAAGACGTGATTGGAGGAGCGGTCGTCTGGAGTCCCACTTTACAAGAATAAAACTGGAAGATGCCACAAGCACGAGGAGAGAGAGAGAAGAGAGACTTAGGCCGTTGTTAGAGACAGAGACTTTGTTAAATCTCCCGTTCGTTGTCAGACTTTTTGTAGTGTCTTTCTAGTGGTTCAGGGGGATTAGTTAATGGTTTTGGGATTAGTTAGTGGGAATCGGTAGGCAGGTTTAGGGATTGTTTTATTGTGTTCTTTCCTTTGGTGT